>OX439483.1:250130181-250347681 GCA_949320155.1 Melangyna quadrimaculata | reverse complement strand
CATATAGGGGAGAAGAGGGAGACTTGATCCGTTTTGCAGTTTTTGTATCATAACTTTTTATTTAGGGTTTTAAGAAGCCCCTTTCCTATGTTAAAATAAAGACACATTTATTAGCTTTTTTTTTGCATAGGAAAAGCACTAAGTTCTAAATATTTAAATCGATGTTTCAAAAAAATTGAAAGGAGTCAATAGTAGTTCCGATCTGCAACCCATCGCGAGTGGACGTGTGCGAGAGAAAAGTGAACTACCGTGCCTAATACCCCCAACAATAATATTAACAATACAATACTGTTAAGTGATTTCTAATATTTATCCCTCACCAAATTAAAATAAAAAAAAAAAAAAAAAAGTAGCCCATGACTCAATTCCCAAATAAAAATAATAAAACGAAAATAACTAAATTGCCCATATAAACCGCGCCGCGAATAATAAAATCAATAGCCCAACTCATCTATTCAAGATCAAACAAAATAAAAAAAAAAAATTAGTGCAAGTGCCAGTGCGTGCAAAAAACAACAACAAAAAGTGCACCCAAGCTTGAAGATGATGATGTACAAACCACAAACAGCACAGCGGTAAATTTCCCTATCTCTCCTTCCCACATCACTCACAGTGCTTTGGCTTCGTCATTATATGTAGTGTGTGCAACATTTCATACAATGCTCGTAATCGACTAAGCCAAAGCATATCAGATAAATTGCTGTTATTGATTTTGTGTATCCAGGGGCGGATCAGTACACTGCTTTTTTAGGCATAACACTAGTAGTATTGTACTGTGAAGTCATTGGGGGCCCAAACTTGATATCAGCATAGATAACTGTCTGATTTGTTTTTTTATGTCTGTTTATCGTAATGGTGGGTGAATTTAGGGTTGACTACAGCAACATTTTGGGACTGACAACAACAACAACAACAACAACAACAACAACAACAACAACAACAACAACAACAACAACAACAACAACAACAACAACAACAACAACAACAACAACAACAACAACAACAACAACAACAACAACAACAACAACAACAACAACAACAACAACAACAACAACAACAACAACAACAACAACAACAACAACAACAACATCAACAACAACAACAGCAACAACAACAACAACAACAACAACAACAACAACAACAACAACAACAACAACAACAACAACAACAACAACAACAACAACAACAACCATTAACAACAACAACAACAACAACAACACCAACAACAACAACAACAACCATTAACAACAACAACAACAACAACAACAACAACACCAACAACAACAACAACAACAACAACAACAACAACAACAACAACAACAACAACAACAACAACAACAACAACAACAACAACAACAACAACAACAACAACAACAACAACAACAACAACAACAACAACAACAACAACAACAACAACAACAACAACAACAACAACAACAACAACAACAACAACAACAACAACAACAACAACAACAACAACAACAACAACAACAACAACAACAACAACAACAACAACAACAACAACAACAACAACAACAACAACAACAACAACAACAACAACAACAACAACAACAACAACAACAACAACAACAACAACAACAACAACAACAACAACAACAACAACAACAACAACAACAACAACAACAACAACAACAACAACAACAACAACAACAACAACAACAACAACAACAACAACAACAACAACAACAACAACAACAACAACAACAACAACAACAACAACAACAACAACAACAACTACAAAAACAACAACAACAACAACAACAACAACAACAACAACAACAACAACAACAACAACAACAACAACAACAACAACAACAACAACAACAACAACAACTACAAAAACAACAACAACAACAACAACAACAACAACAACAACAACAACAACAACAACAACAACAACAACAACAACAACAACAACAACAACAACAACAACAACAACAACAACAACAACAACAACAACAACAACAACAACAACAACAACAACAACAACAACAACAACAACAACAACAACAACAACAACAACAACAACAACAACAACAACAACAACAACAACAACAACAACAACAACAACAACAACAACAACAACAGCAAAAATAATTATTTCCTAAGATAAAAAAAAAACTCAACTCTTAGTAATATTTAAATTATTTACCTACACATAACTTTTTTCTTGCTGTACATTTCGTCACTTCCATCCTTTTCCTTAACCGTTTTTTTTCCCTCCAATTCCGATTTCGTTCAAAAATTCCTCGTTTACAAATTACGAGAAAGGCAACTAAAGAGGCCAACACTATTGCTGATCTCTTTAAAAATTTACCTTTTTATTCTCTCGAACAGTCTGTAAGGGAAAATATAGAAATGGACAACAAAATAGGGATAACTGATGTTTTCGACATCATCCCTGTTTTTGATGGAAAACCAACAGAATTGGATAAATTCATATCATGTGGAGATATCCTCTTCTGCTCAACTAAAGACACTGACCAACCGACATTTTTGGAAATTGTGAAAACCAGGCTACATAGTCCTGCCTTTTAGTTGACACGATATCATTCCATTCCTACTTGGAAGAGCCTAAAAGAAAAACTAGAGGCTGAGTTCAAGGAGGTAAAAACACGGTCATCTGCTCACAATGAACTTGTGATCTTAAAACAACGGTTCAAAGAAACTGTGAAAGAATTTGGTGAGCGTGTTATTGCAGCCCTTAATTGTTTTAACTGCGCTAATTTTTCCACATCCAGCGATGATACTGGAAGAGCATTCCTTGTAGCAGAAAATTGAAGACTCGCAATCCAAGTTTTTGAAGATGGTTTGAAGATCGAACAGGTTAAGCTTCTAGCGAAAGCTTATGGGGGGTCGATTTAAAAAAAAATATTGCCCATGCGGAAGGTCATGCCGCTCGCATAAACCACAACTCTTCCTTTTCTAGCTATACAAATCCCGTAACGAACTCCATAAACGATTGCAGAGCTAACTTAAATCAAACTTCCTCATAAAACAATAGTCCAGACGGAGATAGCAAAATAGCAAACCCATTTAAGAATAATGTCCGACAGTACAATGTAGCACCGGGATACAGTTATTGGCAATCGGAGGAGGACTTTTGTCCTCAGCAGCACAATTCGGAAACGAATGTGTTCGGGGGGAGACAAACGGCAGCCCCCCTCGAATAGTTACCACAGACGATATACACCGGAACTAGAACTAAATCTTAAATTCTACGTATCGTTCTTTCCTGAATTCAGAGAGCCAATGATACGTCTAAAGTTAAGTCCATCAAACAAAAAATATACATTACTGATTGACACGGGAGCAGACATAAGCCTTTTAAAAAACACTTGTACTTTCAAAAGCAATAACGAACCTTGCACAATATCAATCTTAGCCGGGGAGTCATTACAAACCCTGGGGATTATATTGTGGTAATTTAGAATTTAAAGCTGCAGATCACACGATGATCTTGAAACACCCTTTTCACCTACTTACCGATCAGATAAATCTACCATATGACGGTATTATAGGACACGATTTTTTATCTAAATTTAAATGCGTAGTAAATTACAAAGAAAATCTATAATAGTTCCACAGTATAAAAACAATTTAGTTGAGGAAAGGGAATCATTGTCTACGGATAATGAAGGTAAGCATCAAGGAAAAACCTGCAACTCTATGAACGGGGTCTAACTAACTAACCCAGATTCTCGTTATAAAATAAAAAACAAAGTAGGAAAAACCTGCAACATTTAAATCAAGCTAAGGATATTAAAATAAAAAAGAAAATCTATTAGAAAATTACATTACTTTGAAACTACGTTGTGAACAAATAATTCAAATTCCATTTAAGCATAGATGCGATTATATATAAAAAAGAAATAATTCCAGGTATATATCTTGCCGAAACTTTTGTGAGACCTCAACAAAAAATGGTCAAAGTTTTGATTCTGAATAAGTTAGAAAACGAAGAAAAAATTTATATAAATAGTATTGATTACGAATGGAATGGCATTTCAAATTGCAATGCCGTAGGCCTTAGGTCAGAGAAAGATCCCGTGAAAAAAAGATTACAAAAAATTACTTCCTCCATACAACTTGAACACTGTAATGAGGAAGAGAAAACCACAATATTAGGACCATAAACACATAATATAAAGATGCCAGACCTCGGCTTTCATCCGGTTTGCCTACAAGCTAAAACACGCACACATAGAAAGCTGGGCCAAATTCACCATGTGAGTTTTGCACACATAGACAGTTGGCCTTATTTCACCACCAAAATGGAGGGTATTTTGAAAATATCATGAGAATGTTTTTGTTGAGATTTATTATTCTAGATTTAGAACGTGAAGCATAGAATATTTTAATGGTTTACAAATTTCTATTATATTCTCGTATTCTTTCTTGAATTTGTTTGAACCGTTCAGGGTTGGTGTAAATCTCTCATAGACCGACGACGTGAAACGTTGTAATGCATGTTTTTTATAATCTATATGGATCATTTTTGGTTATAAAATATTTACTAATTTATTAATCAACGGATTTGAAATAATCTTAAAGATTACTGAAAATTCAATATAATATGCATATAGGGGAGAAGAGGGAGACTTGATCCGTTTTTCAGTTTTTGTATCATAACTTTTTATTTAGGGTTTTAAGAAGCCCCTTTCCTATGTTAAAATAAAGACACATTTATTAGCGTTTTTTTTGCATAGAAAAAGCACTAAGTTCTAAATATTTAAATCGATGTTTCAAAAAAATTGAAAGGAGTCAATAGTAGTTCCGATCTGCAACCCATCGCGAGTGGACGTGTGGGAGAGAAAAGTGAAATACCGTGCCTAATACCCCCAACAATAATATTAACAATACAATACTGTTAAGTGATTTCTAATATTTATCCCTCACCAAAATAAAATAAAAAAAAAAAAATAGCCCATGACGCAATTCCCAAATAAAAATAATAAAACAAAAATAACTAAATTGCCCATATAAACCGCGTCGCGAATAATAAAATCAATAGCCCAACTCATCTATTCAAGATCAAACAAAATAAAAAAAAAAATTAGTGCAAGTGCCAGTGCGTGCAAAAAACAACAACAAAAAGTGCACCCAAGCTTGAAGATGATGATGTACAAACCACAAACAGCACAGCGGTAAATTTCCCTATCTCTCCTTCCCACATCACTCACAGTGCTTTGGCTTCGTCATTATATGTAGTGTGTGCAACATTTCATACAATGCTCGTAATCGACTAAGCCAAAGCATATCAGATAAATTGCTGTTATTGATTTTGTGTATCCAGGGGCGGATCAGTACACTGCTTTTTTAGGCATAACACTAGTAGTATTGTACTGTGAAGTCATTGGGGGCCCAAACTTGATATCAGCATAGATAACTGTCTGATTTGTTTTTTTATGTCTGTTTATCGTAATGGTGGGTGAATTTAGGGTTGACTACAGCAACATTGTGGGACTGAGGCAGAATTTTTGTGCTGCATATGTCCATACTGTGAAAAACAGCCCAGCTGTTTTGGCACTAAGTGAAACCCAGGTAGGGGAAAATACCGACCACTCGGAATTCAGCCTACATGGTTATAGCCACAATATGGTTCATGTTTGAATACGAACTTTAATTTCATGTGGTTTAAATTCAACATCCATAAGCGCATCATCCATACTTGTTTTATTTATCGTAGTCCTAGTTTGGATAGTAATTCGACTTCCAACGAATTCGATGCACTATCCGACTCCATCCAAAGAATTATTTCCCATTTTCCGCACAGTGAAATCGTTGTTACGGGCGATTTCAATGTACATAATTCTTCGTGGCTACGCTATTCGGGTCAGACAACACCCGAAGGAAGGTATGTCGAGATTTTTGCTGAGATAAACAACCTGACTCAGCTGGTCGACGAGCCTACTCGGATTCCTGACGTTGCAGGTCAATCCGCCAACACTCTAGATTTGTTTCTTACCTCTGACCCTGATAAATACACTATAAGTGTATTATCGCCTCTAGGCACATCAGACCATTGTGTCATATCTGCGAATTTCTTGTGCCACCAAAACACAGTTAAAGAAAAAACTCCCAAGAGAACCGTTTGGCAGTACGAGAAAGCCAACTGGGACGGTCTCAATGTTTTCTTCAGGAACTTCAACTGGTCACTATGCTTCCTCGATAGTGACGTAGATTCCAGTGCAGATATGATTACAAACTTAATTCTTTGTGGAATGAGAAATTTTATCCCGAATAGGGTGAAATCTATCAAACCCAAAGAAAACTCATGGTTTGATTCGAGCTGTAAGGAGGTTATTAGGGTTAGAGAAGTAAGCTTCCGAAGTTATAAAGCCAACCCTACTGAGGAAAACCGGAAAAAGTTTCAACAAGCTAGAAAGACCTGTAACGTTCATATTCGACGAACCAAATTTTTACATGATCAAAAATTACGGCAAAAAATTCTACAATGTCCCAAAGGTAGTAAAAATTTTTGGTAATTTGTAAAAAACATACGAAATACCACCTCGTCCTCGGTTCCAAAGCTCGTCTTCAATGATACTCCTTTTGTCAGCTCGCAAGATAAAGCCAATTTGCTTGCAGCACAGTTTGCTGTTAATTCGACGCTGCCAGAAAGTGTTATGACTCCTCCTGTACTTGAGAGCGCAAATGATTGTATGGGACAAATCTTCTTCCGCACTCGTGCAGTTGCCAGAGTTTTGAAAGATCTCGATATACACAAATCCGCTGGTCCGGATAGTATCCCTCCCATTGTTCTGAAGAGGTGTTCTTCAACGCTGGCAAAACCACTGCGTAAGCTTTCCATCTGTCCTACTCTACTGGTCTCTATCCAAGTGGATGGAAAACAGCATTTGTCCAGCCTGTCCCTAAAAAAGGCGTGTCTTCTTCCCCCTCCAACTATCGGCCAATTGTGCTTACGTCCCTTCTTTCCAAGATCATGGAAACGCTGATTAATTTTCAGCTAAAGAAATATCTCGAAGAACGAAAGCTTCTTAATGACCGGCAGTACGGCTTTCGTAGAAATAGGTCCACTGGTGATCTAATGGTATATCTCACCGAACAGTGGCACAAATCTTTACATCGTTTTGGAGAAAGTAAGATTATTGCACTTGATATTTCTAAAGCATTTGATAGAGTTTGGCATCAAGCTCTCTTATCGAAAATGCGTGCATTTGGTATCGATGAATCTCTTCTTCGTTGGATTAGAAATTACCTTTCGGACAGTTCAATACAAGTTGTATTGGATGGTTTCAAGTCTGAAATTCACAAAATAAATGCTGGTGTGCTGGTGTGCTGGTGTGGGCTCCGTTCTGTCTCCGACTCTCTTCCTTATATTTATAATCGATCTTTTATCTGAAACTTCTAACCCATTAAATTGTTTCGCTGACGACAGTACCCCCAGCTTTTCATATTCGTTCTTAGATTCACATCCATGTCCTTCGGATGTGGAACTTGAACGGCAGCGTATGATAAGCTCATTAAATTCTGATCTCGACAGCATTGTCCAATGGGGAATAAAAAATCGTGTAGAATTTAATGCTTTAAGAACTCAATGCTGTCTACTGTCGTTAAAACAAAACCACCCCCACGCCACTATCCAAGAGCGGCTCTTGCATTGAGGAAACCGAAAAGCTTTCAGTCCTCGGTATGTGTGTCACAGACCACCTTTTATGGAACGACCACATATTCGACATCGCCAAAAATGCTGCTAAGTGTTTAGGTTTTCTCCGTCGATGCAAGAAATTTTTCTCCCCTTCTGATCTGGCTGTGATCTACAAAGCCTTTATTCGTCCAAAACTTGAGTATAACTCTCACATTTGGACAGGTGCTCCAATAACCCACTTGAGTTTATTGAATAGAATTGAAAAGAGAGCTCTTAAAATGATAGGTGAAAGAACTACAACGGAAACATTCTCATCTCTTGAGCACCGTCGAAATGTTTCATGTCTTTCTTTATTTTACCGTTATTTCCATAAACAATGCTCAAGTGAAATAGCCAGTTGCATTCCTCCCCTTAAACAATTCAACCGTAATACTCGCGCTTCTAGGAATGCCCATAAGTTTACCCTTGAGCCCAATTTCGGACGTACTGTTAAGTACAGAGATTCTTTCTTTAGTCGCACTACTCGAATGTGGAATGCTCTACCCAGCTCAATTTTCCCCTCCCATTGTGATCTACAGACGTTCAAAACCAATGTGCATCGGTATCTCCTTTTAAATCCCCTCCAATCTACCTAATCGCTCGTGCTGTGTATATCATCTTAAGGGTAGTCACAACCCCTTTTGCACGCGCTTAATATAAAAAAAAAAAAAAAAAATAGGATCAAGTCTCCCCAAACTATGGGAGACTTGATCCCTTGGTCGAATGGGTATACAGTACACATTTTGAATTGAAAGCCAAACAAAAATTATGATCATTTTAGTAAAAAAAATAAAAATCAATAGGGGTCAGAAATGTATGGGTGAGTTTGGTCGAATTTTGTGTTTTGAGCAAGCCTAAGTTCCAGAAAAACATATTCAAAAATAAAAACCCGTGAATGCAATTGTTCCTTCCTCACATATTCCGGTATATTTAATAGCCTACTAAGCGGCAACTGAACTTCATAAAATTTCAACGAATTCTTGTGTATTGCTGTTCAGTATTAAGCTCATACAATTTCCCACAAATAATGTTTTGTCGCATCGTGAGGTGTATAAATGTATCTATCGCTCATGATCCATATAGATAATCCCATGAAAATGATAATAGTTATTTATTTATTTATTCCGTTATATAATGTTACATTATTTTCAGAAATAATCCATATAGTTCACAAAAAACATGCATCACAACAACAACACCAGATCCAGATCATTATTTCGTATTTTCGTTGTAATGTATGTGTTTTGGTGATCCGTAATTGTATATGGATCATTTCTGATAATACGGCTGTAGTCTGTATGCGCCCTTAGTTTTTGTATTTTTTGAACACACCCTTTGAGGTGAATGGTGAAATGTCAACAAATTATTGAAAAAAAAAACAAAACAATTCGGTCAATTTAATCGCGTTTTCTTTTTTTTCTTCTAGTAAAAATATAAATATATGTAGTTAATACAAAAATTCTAGTGCGTTTTAGATTTTAATGGTTTTAGTAAAGAAAAAAAAACAAAGAAAAGATTCTACTTGAAGCGAAATCACGCATACTACCTATAATCTGTGTATAATAAATTCCTCGAAATGGCCAAAGAGTTGGAAAATCGTGCCTCCTATCAGTACATGCGAGGATTGCAAGAATTCATAAAAGCATAGATACACCTTTTATGAATTGAAATTAATTTTCACTATCGAACTTAACGAAGTGATGAAGCCAAAGAATAACCTATTGAAAAATAGAAAGAACGTATAGTTCGCCATGTGGACGTTACAGATTATATTTTTGGTTTGGGTGATTTGGCAGACGAATTGATGACACAATCAGAACTTTCATAAAGCGTAACTATTTAAAAAATTTCTCATTACAGTTGATTTGAGTAAATTCTTATCATGTTTTATTTTTTAATATGTTCTTAGCCCTTCATGGAATTTGGAAGGAAACTATCCATTGCACCAGAGAGTCATTAAGGCTGAATATGTATTGTATAATATAAAGGATCATGGTGGTGAGGCAGCTCTTCGTGGGACTATGGCCAATGATAAGCCAGCAGAAAACTTAGATTAATGTTTCTTTAAACAAGCACACATTTTTTTAAATTGTAGTTCATTTCGTTTTTGCAAATCAAATGACTAGCTAAATTATAGAATAATAGTAACTTTGTATTTTGTATGAATGTTGATTTATTATTTCGTGAATCTCTACTATTAATCTATAATCATAATCACTATACCTACTTTACCTGCTGCTCATTAGAAAAAGGGAACAAAAAGATCACAAGTACCTAAATAAAACAATGCTGACAAAAAAAAAAAAAACAAAAACAATTGTGTCTTCTGTTTTTGGGCTGGTGAATGTTTGCTTTTCGTGACCTATGGATGCTTGTTTAAATTGGTATTTCATTCTGTAGCAGCCTCAACGATAGAATAGTAAAAGGAAACATCTGTTCGCGTCGAAGCAATGAGACAGATTTTTTTCTTGATGGTTTATGCGAGAATCAAAAATATGTGCATACGTAAGTATAAACATAAAGGAATATATTTGTGTATTATCGAGGGTAGGTTATTAGGTATTAAATTTTCTTGCAAGATTTCAGTTTGGTATTACATTTGTTTGCAAGATTTTGAGGATATTATTTGCGTTGAAATGCAAAATGTATTCTACAAGTGGGTAGGTTTATGTAAATACATAGGTATATTTGTTACTTTTCAGTGGCTGTAACGTAGGAAGGAATATGTATGCAATGTTGAGGTATGTTAGTGGTGGGTGGTTACAAAACATAAACTAGATTTGCTTTCAAATTAACTGGCAAGATATTTAGGTATTTTAATTGAAATTTACAAATTATTACCATTACCTATGAGTAGGCGTGTAGTTATGTATATTAACGCACGGTAGATCTTGTTGGTGGAAAATTTGAAGGATTTCACTTACGGGCCGTAGCATCCGCCCATTTACTTAGGATTGATATCAATTATATGGGGCACTTCCTACAGACAAGGGCGGACACATTAACAAGTGGTCGGAGGATAGATAACTTAGATTAAAAAAAACATAAACACATCAGCTTGACATCCCAGGCAATGATAGATTATTAACTACTTACACTTGAGTCGTGATCTATAACGATAAGATTCGTTTCACTGGTTCTGGATGCCTAGAGTTACCTTAGCTTCCAATGGTTGTTGTGTTGTGGCAGCTTTACTTTCGGCAGCCAGTTAAGGTATCCCACCAATCGTGGTGTGCTGGAGCTCGGTGCGTTATCTGTCCAACATGTAGCAAACAAATTCATGGACTTTATGTTGACGACGATATTGAGGAACTACTTTCTAATAACCAAAAATAGATATTCTCGTGATATCTTCTTACAGCCATCGCCACCTGTGCTGAGATTTAACAAGGCTTTGCGCAGTTGTTCATCGAAATTATCAAAAACACTTTATACAAATATCTAGCAATGATGAAAACAGATCTAATTTATGTTTTTTTTATTAATATTTAATGAAAAACCGCGAATTATTGTTAAAAACACGACAGCAATTGAGACGCACGTACCGATACCGACATAAAAGCAAAAGTCACCACAGCAAATTCATAAAAAAAATAGAACTGTCAGACCATTCATAGTCACCGCGATAAATTGTTGCTGTAATTCACATCCATTGTTCGACACAAAATACAATTACAAATACAACAATGTAGACAAATGGGTTTTCGGGGGTAAGACTTACGAAGTTTTGGCATCTTTATATTATGTGTTTATGATTAGGACTTTGTAGGGAATACAATGACCTTTTTCACTTTGACGGAGACCAACTCACGTATACAGATATAATGTATCACGAAATAAAAACGGATACAAGTAAACCCCTATTTGTTAGACCATATAGACTCCCTGAAAGCCAAAAACAGGAAATTCAAAAACAAGAAAGTGAAATGCTGAAAGACGATATAATAATACCAAGTTCTAGCCCCTGGAACTCCCCACCTTTGACTGTCCCTAAAAAACCTGATAGTCAGGGTGCCAAACTATGGAGAGTTGTAGTAGATTTTCGAAAATAAAACGAACGAAACGATGCATTTTGGATCAACTAGGCAGAAAAAAGTATTTTAGCACCCTTGATCTCGCTAAGGGGTTTCATCAAATTCTGGTTAGATAGGAGGACAAACCAAAAACTGCATTTAGAACACCCTACGGACATTACGAATACAATCGTATGCCGTTTGGTCTGAAAAATGCAACCGCTACTTTTCAAAGAACGATGAATAACGTACTAATGGGATAACAAGGAATACATTGTTTTGTTAACGTCGATGATATAGTTGTATATGGATACTATCACAATATAAAGTTGAGAAAAATTTTCGACCGACTACGCGAGCACAACCTTAAACTACAACCTGATAAATGTAATTTTGTTAAAAAGGAATTGATTTACTAAGGTCAAATTATTTCTAAAGACGGTCTTAAGCCCGACCAGTGACGTAGGCATAGGCGCTGTACATTCGCAGGGTGAAATTGGACAAGACAAACTAATCTGTTTCGCAAGTCGAACGCTGAACGATAATGAGACCAAAGAAACTACCACTGAAAAAGAGGTATAAGCCATTGTCTTCGCAGTTAATCAGTTCCGACTGTACCTCTATGGTCAAAAATTCATAATATGTACAGACTATAAGCCTTTAGAAAGGCTTATGAAATTAAGAAACCCAATTTCTAGATTAGATAGATGGAGAATTATACTCTCAGAATATGAATACACGATACAATACAAACCTGGTAAAATGAATTCAAATGCAGGCGGACTAAGTCGTATACCCAGCGAGAAGATAGATAATGTCATGGTAATAACGCGGAACCAAAAGAAAATATAAGAAATGGAAAAACAAAATGAACATGTTAAATCAATCCAATCACCTCAAGAAGAATTGCAGATAGTTTCTAGTTTAGAAATAGAAAAGGACAGTGAAATACACCAAGACAAGAAGTTTTCTTTCAAAATAATAATATTACCTTTAGTAGATTCTCCAGACGAGAAAGTGCTCTGGAAACTTTGTAAAACCAGACATAGGTCAGAGCCTTGAAAGCAGGTTCTATCATGTATTCACATAACCAGTACCCATTAAAAGTTCCAAAGATGAAGTTGTAACAGAAAAACGCCTGGCACACTTAAAAATACAATAGCAAACAAACAATTTAAGCTAATAGTTTTCTCGTTACCAAACGTAGATAACAACACGATAATTATTTTCAAAATATTATTAGCAAAAGTCTTCGAGAAAGAACACCTAACTATCTTTTTATATACTTACAAAAGAATTACTCTAAGCGATCCGGCAACTATAAAAAAAAAAATAAATCGGGTGGCACAACGGCTCATGATGGGCCTAGTGACTGACAACTCGAAACCATTCCTGTGTGCGCCTTTTCGACAGGAATGGAAGGGACCTACAATTTTATGCCGAATCCGAACGGCTAGACGAGAAGCACTTATTCGTGACAAGTGATACTCTTGGAGGATTTGTCAATTCCTCGCAAGAGGCAGTAGCCCTGAAAAAAAACATTTTAGTTTTTAGGTGGACGAGGCTGGGAAGCAATCCCAGACCTCCAGCGTGACAGTCGAACGCGCTAACCATTACGCTCCGGCAACTATACGAAAAGCTATTTTCGAATACCATGATTCAGCTTTCGGAGTCCATCAAGGTGTGTCACGAACTTTAAAAAGAATCAAAAACAAGTACTACTGGCCTACAATGACACGGGATATAACGAACTATATCCGCGAATGCGCTTCATGTCAGCCTAATAAAAGTAGGAAAAACCTTCCCTTACCAATGAAGATTACAACGACTAGTTCAAGACCATTTGATAGAATTGCTTTAGACATAGTCGGCCCCCTGCCCATAAGTCATAATGACCAGAAATATTTATTAACCTTTCAAGATGACCTTACAAAATTTTCAGAAGCACTCGCTCTTCCTAATGCTGAAGTTTTGACAGTAGCAAGAGTCTTGTGTGCCAGCACGGCATTCCGTCCTCGTTATTAACATACCAAGGCGCAAACTTTCTCAGTGTCATGCAGCAGCGGATCTAGGATTTGGCTGTGGGGGGGGGGCTTGGAGTTTGGAGATTCAGTTTGGGACCTTAAGTAATTAAACTTGCTTGTCCTAAGATAAATTTTATAATTTATAATAAATAATAGAGATCAGTTTAGGTTTAATGCAAGACCGTACTCAACTACAGACGAACTACACTTCACGACAACGCGGCAAAACATTATTATTTATGAAATTTTAGGAGCTATATCGCACTAAGCGGCATCTGAACTTCATAAAAATTCTTACGAAGTCGTGTAAGTGTAGTTCCGATGCAGTGCAGTTCCGGCGAGGGGGGCCTAACCTTTAAGGATCAAGTATTTTTTGTGAAAAAGGTATATGGAGATTCATGTGTCGTTATATAATTATATAAAAGACATCTAATTTTGGCATTCCCACTTTTCCTTTAATGATATCTGTTTTTTGTGTGCCTTTATATCCGCTCCTGTCGCGCTTTAAAATGCTTTCAATACAAAGTACAATAACAATTATTCATAATTGCTGTAGCGGAGACAGAAAAAAATTCAAAGGCCACCAAAAGATGATAGTATCTGGTATAACTAGTTATTGTTTTTGTTATTTTTAGCCATATATGCTTGAATTCGTTTATTTATATTATTTAAAAATTGATTAGGTACCTACATAATGTAGTTATATTTTTAAATTAGCTGTGGGTATGTTTTGAACTTCCCATTTTTGACAAGATTTGAAAACTGTTTATAATTGGCTAGTTCTGAAAAATTAAATTTAAGTGTTCGTACTGGCAAAAGCTCATATACATATGTGCTTTGACACGGAATCAGTCCTCTGAAATCTCATTTTTCCTGAATTAGCCAAATCAACGAGAAACTATTTTGTTCAAACTGCCACTAAGAAATCAAGCCGCGGCCCAATTCTGCTAGCGTGAATGAATTTTCGACAAATTTGCACGTCACTCTAGAGCCTAGAGGGATTGCAAACATTCATTTGCTTTTGCATGATTTTCTGAGTGCGCACAGAGAAAACTCACGCTTTTGAAATTTGGCTCCTTGACTAGAGAATTTGTGTACAATTTCCTAGTACAAAAATGTTTTGTATGTACAATTACCTTGGACCTTTCAAATTTTGAAAACGTAGCCCGAAAAATCTCTTAGCCCAGCCAAGGCCGTAAGAAAGAATTCCTGTTGTATTAAACATTTATGTACACTTAACTTGACATTCCGTTGTTCTCCAATGGTTTAAGCGTCAACTGCGTTTCTTTTGGTAAATTAGCTTCGTTTTTAGTGTAAACAGTTGGGGCATTTGACACGTTAATGTTAAGCTCGGACCATTTTTTATCTCTTTTTACTTATCTCTTCAAGCCTTAGCCCCAACTTCGGACTTTGACAGTCCCTAGACTTGAGCCTCCAAAACTCTCTGGAATTAGGTTAGTTTTAAGGGAGTAAGTTGCTTAACCGTGGCTAGGTTTTTTTGTACAAAATTCTCAGACCTTATTGTTCCAAAGCTGTTTTTTTCGTCCCAATTTTCTGGGTTTTATTTTTATGGACAAATTGTCGTGGCATGAAACATGTCCATATTCATAGCCCCCAATTTGGTTTTTGTCCAATGCGCTTCAGGCTCTAGCCCCAATCTTTAGGCTTATAAAAAAAATTACATTACATGACGTATGCAAATAGTTCAGCCCCAACCACGTTATTTTGTCCATCAAATTTCATATCTTAACTACCTATATTTTAGACGGAATATAAAATTCTACACGTTGTAATGTATAGCTTTGTATATTTCAAATTATTTTATGACTCGGCTGTAGGGGGGGGGGGGGCTTTAGCCTCACTACTGAAAATAAAAAAATTAAACAGCACCATATCACCCACAAACTAATGGAGCTTTAGAACGAAGCGATAAGACCTTGATTGAATATTTACGACATTACACGAATAAAGATCCACTTACATGAGACACATGGACTCCCTATGCAATTTTCGTTTACAACACCACCCCTCACTCTAGTACAGGGCTCACACCCTAGGAACTGCTTTACGGATTTTCACCTAACATCCCTAGTTCACTAACCCAATCACCTAAAATTTGCTACAACTACGACAACTATGCTAACGAATTAAGAGCTCCGATTTGTAACCCACTGTCAGTGGACGTGTGTGTGGAAGTGGTGCTCGATATCTTATCAAATACCCATAATAGCCCTAAAATATTAATTAAACATTAGTGCTCATACTCTTTTATATCGGCCCCTTATTAATTAGAAATAAATATAATAGCCCCTCCAGTTTATCGCCATCTAAAAATAAAGAAATACAAAATAATAAAATAATAATCAAACCAAACATATACCCATACAAGTCGCGCCGCGAAAATAAAATCATTTAAAACAACAAAAAAGTGCAGTGCCAGCATTGTATATATACTCTTATAGTAATATCGTGGCTCAAATTTTGTAGTACTAATAGTACTCACGAAATGTGCCGAAATTGGCGTTAACATCGCTAAAATCCACAGTGGAGACCTGGGGATAAAGATGCGAAGAAAAATACAAACAATTAGTGAGAGGGAGAAGGAGAGGAGAACATTGATCAAATTCGTACAACGATAAAAGTAGTAAGCGAGTCAGTACAATGGTCAAATTTGTATGTCAGAATAAGGGGAAGAAAATGAGAAGATGAAAACATATGTTTTCCTATGGGCTTATTCTTGGTTTATGTTCTTCCAGTTTTTCAATGAGTTTTTGTTGCTTTCTTTTGATGGCAATGGGTACATGGTTATATACTACAAAGCAATGTTGATGAGTCATCATTGTCATCATCATTGTATAGGTATATACACTTTTTTTGCAAGGCTTTGCAAGGTTACTTACTATATGGGCCAATTGGTACCAAAATGTATCATGTAGGTAGGCATGTACATTGTTATAAATAAGTAGGTAGATATATGTAGGTAGGTAGGTATTTAAGGAAATTTAAACTATTTTGCAAAAAAAAAGTATGAAAATAGGAAGTTATGGTAGGTAGGTTTAGGTACACATGTACCTTAATATTTTGAATGGAGGTATGTAGGTAGGTACCTACTTGAAACAAAATTCAAAAAAAAACTTGATATACCTAGGTAGGTACCTAGGTACCTAAGATTATCTTAATGTAAAAAAATGTAGGTCATAACTTTTTTGAAGGAAAAATATTACATATGTAGGTACTATATGGCAAGTTTTGGGTTCGTAAGAAACTCGAACTGGAACTCGAGATAATATTTTCGATGATAGAGGGGAAATCGATTTTTTTTAGCTAAAAAAATAACGGTACCTGTCTTATCTGCCATACAATCAATATAATTTTTGGATTTAAAAATAAATATTAATATTTTTTTTTAATTCAATATCTTGAAAACAGTTTCATAATTTTTTTTTATTTTGTGTTTAATTGTATTTTATCGAATACTAAAGGTTGGCATACCAGATTTCATTTTTAAAAATGTGTGAAAAATTTGATATATAAAAAGTAATTTTTAAGAAAATCACTTATGCGGATTTCCTTTCAACAAAAAAATCAAATCTGTGAAGAGGAAATTTGATTTGTTTAGAAGAAAAGATCAAATTTTCTAAACAAATCAAATCTTTTATTTTAGAAAGATTTACACCGACTTGCACACACACTAGGAAGATTTGACATTTCTCTGGCTATTCATTACGTTTGGCTTTTCAGTCAATTTGTTCAATTGAATTATATCTGTGGTGTAAAAGTATAAAGTTCACGTTGTTCAGTAAATAAAATAAATAAAATGTACTATATGTACATAACGTAGATAGAATTACAATAATTTTTCATTTAAGAAAAAAAAAAATTGAAGAATTGTGCGTTCGGGCCTGTCAAATTGCACACACATACAATCACAGAACAAATTTTATTTTTTTTCGTATTCCTTACAGCACAAAAAAAGATTTGATCTCCTATAGTTGAAAAGAAATCGAAATCGAGGTATATGTATGTATGTCTTATAAGTGTGATACTATGTCTAATATTACTATATTATATTAATATTAATATATTATTAATATTATTAGTATATTTAACAAAATATATACTTTTATAGGACCTACTACCATGGTGCATAAATATGACCATCACTCTTATAGATAGGTACAGGTCTCTATGTCTCTTAGACCCTATTTCACATCAAAAATACCTAAGTATACTTACATATTTGTAGCCGTGTATACTCCGCTGCAAAATAATTTCCATTTAAAATACCTACTTATTTATACCTATTAACAACAATTTTAAATGAAAATTATTTTTAAGTTTATGTCACAAAAAACACGGCTTATACCTAGGTTTTTTTTACATTTATTTTCCAGAATAACTTTTTTTTACTCTGCCTACCACATACTACTTACCTTTTTCAACATAGGGATTCCCACTTTACATTAAATAGGTACATTAGGTAGGTAGGTAGCCTTTGTATAATAAATAGTTTTACCTATTTTCACTTCAGTTCACTCTACCTACCTACCACTCACTAGTTACTTACCCTTCTCAACATTCCATAGGGATTCCCACTTCCAGATATTGAAAAATTACAATTAAATTCAATAAACTACTTATACCTACCTACATATATATACCTACATGCCTACCTACTCCTATACCTATATGACTAATTTGTAAATTTGAATAGTGATTCTTTCTTGCAAACAATGAAAATATCAACACCTAACCTACCTCAACAATTATGTTCATACATAAAAAAAAAAATAAAACTGAAACCTACCCCCGATCATACCTACCTATATACTTACCCATGCACACATTCTTCCTTTCCCACATAACTATCGCCGCGCCGATGAAAAAATCTGTCTACTTGCTCGCCGCAAACCGATGATTCCTTCATTATCATCGAGGAACATACAAATTGTTTTTGTTTTTATTTGTCATCTTTATTCTATTTACTATCTACTTCCTATAGAAAACAAATTGACAGACAAAAGAAAATAGTTATTTTCTGTCTCCCTTGTAACCTCATACATTTTGTATAGCCTTCTCTATTCTTCTTTTCTTCCTTTAGTCTTAATTTTTATTCATTTTCTCCTAATTTTTCTCCTCTTTTAATCTCTACACAAATTGAAAAGTCTACCAAATCGTAAGTTCTAACACTCCTCACCTTTGCTAGCGCCAATTATTTGAGTGATGATATTACTATAAGAGTATATATAGTGCCCGATTACAAGATTCGTTTTTTCGGTTGTTTCGTCTTTCGTCTTTTTGACAGCATCGGTGAGGGGAGTAGAAATGTAGAGGGAAGGAAGTAACGAAAGCAGGAATGAAAATTTCAAGACTTTTTCTGGTTGAACTTTGACGTTTCTGATTTGGCAACCACAATTCTCCACGATGTTAGCAAAAAACGATTTGAACACAAATTATTGAATTGAAAAATAGTTTTTCGTAATTGGATACACCTAATATGCGTTTGTATTTGCGAAATAAGTGATTATAAAATATTTTTATTTATTACTATTGATTATTTTCTTACAAAATATCCCCCAATTCCATGAACGTCAAAATAACGAATGGAAGTACGTGCGTATTTTCGCGAACCATGTAATCATGAACGTTCTTGCCTGTCAAAAACACGAAAGACGAAACGAACGGGAAAACGAACCGTATAATCAGGCTCATACAATGGTGCCAGTGACAGTGCGTGCAAAAAACAAAAACAAAAAGTGCACCTGTATATCGAAGTCGATGATGCAAAAACCACAAGCATCCATAGCACAGCGGTAATTTTCCTTCTCTCTCCTTCCCAGTTCACACACAGTGCTTTGGCCTTGTCATTATATACAGTGTATGTATATCATCTCATGCAATACTATGATTGATTAAGATATTGAAACAAAAATCAGTGAAACAGTGGAATATTTTCCAGTTATAGCTATCATGAAATTTTCTTTCATTGAAAATTCTATTCCCCATACAAAAAACAACTTTGAGGTTAAAGTCGATCATTGAACGAAAAACTAACAGACGAGAACAGGAAGAGAAAGGAATACATTTCATTGGAACGAATGTGTTCCACTTTTGGGAACAAAATATCAGCTGTTCATTGAAAACGATTTTCATCCTTGAAAAACTAAAAGTGATTTTATACTTACTTTACTTACTTTTGATGGCGCTCACAGCCCAGGATGGGCTTCGGCCTCAACTAACAAGCCCCTCCAGCCAGCTCTGTCCCTAGCTAGCCGCTTCCAGTTGCGCACACCGAGTGCTTTGATGTCGTCATTCACTTGATTGCGCCACCTGTTACGGGTTCTTCCTCTGCTGCGTACCCCATCGGGGTTGGATTCGAAGACTCGTCGGGCAGGTGCGTTGCTGTCCATACGCTCCACGTGCCCCAGCCATCTAAGCCGCTGTATTTTCAGCTTTTTGACCAGGTCAACGTCGCTGTATAGCCCGTATAGCTCGTCGTTGAATCTTCTCCTCCATACTCCTTCGATACACACCGGACCGAAAATCACACGAAGAATCTTCCTCTCAAAGCACCCTAGCAGATTTTTATCCGAATCTTTCAGTGTCCATGCTTCTGACCCATAAAGCAGGACCGGGATGATTAGGGTTTTGTATAAAGTCTCCTTGGTTCTCTGAAAGAGGGCCTTACTACTTAAATGCCTTCTTAGACCGAAGAAACAGCGGTTGGCAAGAGTAATTCTTCGCTTGATCTCTGCACTGATGTCATTCTGCGATGTAATAGTGGAGCCAAGGTAGACAAAGTCCTTGACAACTTCGAAGTTATATCTGTCCATCGTGATATTTTGCCCGAGTCGACGATGTTGAGATTCCTCTCTCGATGACAGCATATACTTCGTCTTGTCCTCATTAACCGCCAATCCCATTCTAGCCGCCTCCGATTCAATGCTCGCAAATGCCCCTGCCACAGCTCGCTTCGTTCTGCCGACAATGTCTATGTCATCCGCATATGCAAGCAATTGAACGGACTTTTGATAGATTGTACCGCTGGTGTTGACATGTGCGTTGCGTACAATGGCTTCAAGAACGATGTTGAATAGGTTGCATGATAACGCGTCGCCTTGCCTCAATCCTTTCTCAACATCAAAGGAATCGGTGGTGTTCTTACCAATTTTGACGGAGCAGCGAGATTTCTCCATCGTCATCCTGCACAAGCGGACGAGTTTGGCAGGGATGCCGAGACTCGACATGGCTCTGTATAATTCGTCCCTTTTCACGCTATCATACGCGACTTTAAAATCGATAAAAAGGTGGTGTGTATCGATCTGGAATTCCCGGGATTTTTCTAAAATCTGTCGGAGTGTGAACATTTGATCGACGGTTGACTTGCCTGGCCTAAAACCGCACTGATAAGGGCCGATCAGATCGTTGACAAAAGGTTTTAAGCGGTCACACAGGATGGCCGACAAGATTTTATAAGCGACGTTTAGGAGACTAATTCCTCTGTAGTTGGTACATTTCAGAACATCTCCCTTTTTATGGATGGGGCACACTATACCGAGGTTCCATTCATCGGGCATACTTTCCTCCGACCAAATTTTGCAGATGAGCTGGTGTATGCTCCTAGCCAATTCATCTCCCGCTGATTTAAATAGTTCGGCTTGTAAGCCATCCGCACCTGCAGCCTTGTACGACTTAAGTTTGGATATCGCCAGCCGAACTTCGGTTAGGTCGGGTGGACGGAACTCTTGGCCATCATCGTCCAAGTTGAATGGAGCGTTCTGCCTACTAGCGGCATCTTGGCTGTCTTCGCCATTAAGCAGTCTAGAGAAGTGTTCTTTCCAGATCCTCAGCACTGACTGTGTGTCTACTACCATATTCCCACTCTCATCTCGGCAGGCTTCCGTTCTAGCCTTGAATCCTTGGGTGGATCGCTTCACCCTCTGATAAAATTTTCGAACATCTCCCCTACCGCTACAACCCTCAATAGACTCTACCGCCCGCTTCTCGTGCTCTCTCTTTTTCCTCCTGAGAAGTCGGCGTTCCTCTTTTCGTTTCAGCCCGTAGAGCTCCCGGGCCACTCTCTCAGCAGCTCTTGTTCGAGTCTGCAGCATTGCCTGGTAGGCCTCGTCCTTAGCTGCATGCGCTAGCCGGCACTCCTCATCGAACCAGGGGTTTCGTTGTATTCGCCTAGTGAAACCCAGCACATCAGAGGCGGCACTTCTAATGGCTTGTTGACAGTGTTCCCACTGGTCCTCTGCACTTGATGCTGGTAGCGGACCTCCTGAGAGATTAAGAGTTACGTGGTCTGCAAAAGTTCTGGCAGTCTCTTGCGATTTAAGCTTCTCGACATCGAATCTTTTCACAGCATCTGCTCTGCGTTGTCGCGTCATGGATATCCGCATACGTAGTCTAGCTACCACCAGGTAGTGATCCGAGTCAATGTTGGCCCCTCGGAACGTTCGGACGTCCAAGATACTGGAAGCATGTCTCGCGTCTATCGCAACGTGGTCGATTTGGTTGACGGTTACTTGATCAGGCGACCGCCAAGTCCCCTTGTGTATATTGAGGTGTGGGAAGTAGGTGCTTGAGATGATGACATTTCGCCCCGCCGCAAAGTCTGCCAGCCTGTGTCCGTTGCCGGAAGTTTCGTCGTGTAGGCTGTGTCCTCCGACTATCGAACCAAAGATGCCCTCCTTTCCGAATCTTGCGTTGAAGTCACCAAGAATGATCTTCACGTCGTACTTCGTTGTCTCCAAGAGATCGTAGAATGCTTCTTTGGTTGAGTCTTCTCTCCTTTCATGGGGGGCGTGAACACAAATCAGCGAAATGTTCTTAAATTTGCCTTTGATGCGGATTGTGACCAGGCGCTCGCTTACACTTCGGAAGCCCAAGACTTCTTGCCTAAGTCTTCCCCTTATCACAAAACCACAACCCAAGAGCCGCTGACCCTGTTCCTTCAAGCACCCGCCGTAGTAGATGTCACACGTTTTCAATCTCCGTACGCCCTCTCCATCCCATCGCACTTCCTGGATGGCTGTTACGTCAGCCTTTAGCCTGTCCAGGTTCTCCAATAATTGTTCGGCTGCACGTGTTCTGTATAAGGACAGGACGTTCCACGTGCAGATCCGAAATTCATTGTCCTTGTTTCGTTTGCTGGGGTCGTCAACTTTAAAATCATCCATATCCGAGGCTTGTTGTTGTTTCGGAACAACTTTTTTTTACGTGGTAGGGAAGTTACCCCGACGCACAACCCCCGACCCGGAGGACCAGACCCTTCGTATA
Organism: Melangyna quadrimaculata; assembly: GCA_949320155.1. Taxonomy (NCBI): domain Eukaryota; kingdom Metazoa; phylum Arthropoda; class Insecta; order Diptera; family Syrphidae; genus Melangyna; species Melangyna quadrimaculata. Next base: position 250,324,690 of record OX439483.1, on the reverse strand, counting down.
ACTCCAAGGGTTGGGAGCCGGATAAACCGCTCCTTATAGGCCTGAGCTACAAATATGTCGTAGTAGCCCATATAAGGTGTTCACTAAGTAGTTCAACCTAACTGGAACTGTAGACGCCACCGTTGATTCCATCTAGAGAATTCGTCCGCTGCCGCCTCGATGAAAGGAGAAGTGCCTTAGTGGGAACACTCCTCCCCCCCCTCTCTCGTTGGCTGTCCCCAACAGCTTTCCACGGGGATTTAAACCCCGTCTCCAGCTGAGGTACTAGACACCCGATGTTCACCACGTGGAGGTGAGAGTAGGAGTTGGTAGACAGAGGTGGATTTTGAGAAAAACCTGTGGACGCTTGTGTCCTCTTGAATGCACATAACTACCCTTTTGAACATCAAAGTGATTTTATAAGAAAGTGTTAAAGCAAACTAAACATTAGCGGTATTCACGATCTGGTGCAACGAGCCTAGTAAAAGTGCGAAATTTTATTTTTTTTAAGTGGATCGTGAACGCACTTTTCTTATCTTCTTGCAACACTAAAGCAAATGTCAAAATTAGTTTGACATTTGTTATTTGTTTTTGTTTCGAACATATCTGAAAATTTCAATATGATTTAATTTAAATTTTGTTCATAAAAAGATGCCAAAAAAAACGGAAAAAGAAAATTTTACCAAATCTTAATTATCGTCCGAATTTTAAATGGAAAATAGTAGTAAAAGATGATGACGACGTCACATCAATACAATCAAGATAGCAAATTGGATGTATCCAATGAATATACCTTTGTTTCTGTTTAACGTAATCAAGAATGAGTGAGCTGTCAAAAACACAATTTACAAATTTTACAATGTTGTATTTTTCTGTTGCAATAGGTTTCGGGTATTGCTAAAGTGCGAAACTGTTGTAAGATTTCACCTTGTATATTTTGTTGTTGTAGTGTTGTACAGTGGCGATTCCTGGTCCTTAGTATTGGTTTAGCTACGTTGTCTGGGGAAGGTTAAAATAAAAAAAAAACATATATTTTTTTAATTTTATTGATAACGACAATTAATAAAAAAAAAGTTAATAAATAATATAAAATAAAAGTTTAAAAATTTATCGATACATAAATTCGCTTCATCGTTCGACGGAAACAAAATTTTCGATGACTTTGTTGTAGTCAAAGTATGACACTTAAGTTGGCACTGATTTTTGTTCACGTACCCTTAACTATCCTAAAATATAGTTATTATACGAGTATTTATATCTTTTTTTTAAGCAACTTTGGTACTGAATTTAAAAGTTCCGAAAATTGTTCACTTGGCATGTTATGTAATCTCGTGAACATTTTCGAAACTTTTAAATTCAGTACCAAATTTTCTTAAAAAAAAGATGTAAATATTATAACTATATTTTATGATACTTAAGGGTTCTAAGTACGTGTACAAAAATCAGAGCCAACTAAAGTGTCCTACTTTGACCAGAGCAATGATGCAAACATTACGTGTTGCACTTATGTATGTAGTTAACATCATGTTTCTTACCAAAACTATTTGACCGATTTCGCCTTGTAATACTCTAGACTATTTGATTCAAAATTTTTAGCAGAATTGGACAATTTTTGACCTATTTTTTGAGTGCTTGAAAATAACTTAATTTTTCAGATTTTTTTTTAAATTCATGGTTAGATAGCAACACAAATATAACGTGCGTGAATTTAAAATTGATGTTGTTTTGTAGAAAATTTTATAACGAACAAGTTTATAGTGGACGGGTTTTACCTAAGTTGCATATTTCTAAAGTTATAAAGGAAAATGTCGGAAAAATGGGGTGATTTTAGCGTTTTTTTCACTGTTGTATTTTTCCCGCAGCGAGCACAAGTTTTTCGAAGTTGCAAACTTGGCTATAGACTACTCGAACATGCCCCAACTACATATCAACAATACAGAACTACATCGCGCTTTGCGAACTTAGCACTTATTTGTAATTATTGACTGTGCTAAAAGAACTCAATCTCAATGTTTACTCAATCAAAGAACACTAATAACAAAACAATAAGCACACGCATTCATCCTTCCTACAGCATTTTCCTAGAAACATAAACGAAAGTAAAAAAAGAGAATGACAAAAAAACGCACCCAAAATGTAAGTAGGTACCTGGAGCTGGAGCTGCTGGCATACTTATCGTTCATCGTGTATCGTGCTTTATCGCATCATACTTAAGCTTACGCTTTCATTTATTTAGCTGGGCTTTGCTTAGGATACATGTGTAATAAACCGCTAGTAGTTTTCCCCACCCTCCAAAGGCACAAGTTTTTCCATCGTCTTAAATGTTTAACTAACATATGCAACTGGTTTCATGGCTGACTACTCATCATGTTTCTTGCAACTTTAGGCCCTTGGCAGCAGTACTTGCGCCCCCCCCCCCACTGTGCAGGTGTGAGCAGTGGTTTTTTGTCAACAGGGGGATGTCAACTTACGTTTTGGTTAGGTTTCGCGAGTAAGCATCTTAGACAAATTTTTGTTTTTTCTTGCAACTTTAAAAATTCACAGTTAATCAACCAACCACGGGTGAGCCTGCAGCAGTCGGTTACCTACCTGTTTGTCGGGTACCTAAATTACTTAAAAACCTTAAAATCATGAATACGCAAATATTACACTTTTTAGTGTCGCCAGCTCCCGGGCTATTAGGACATGTGTAGTAAGTAAAACGCTCTTGTATTCTATTTGTAATTTGTATAGATATTATTAAAAATTGTATGATATTGTGCAGCGCAGATGTTGCAAGCTAAAATGTTTCAAGGGAGACTTGTTGTGTGAGAGTTTTGTGTTGTGTGTCTGAAAGGAAAATATAATTTTAAGAGAACAATGTGGGTAGGTTAGGTAGGTATCTATTTTTGTTATGATTATATCAATGCTCTATGTAGAGAATTTGGTTTTGGTATCGCATATTGTAACGCTGAAGCAGATAGGAAGATGGGAGTTTTGTGTTGTGTGAAGGAAAATATGATTTGGAAATAGGTAGGGTGGGTAGTTTTTTGTATTTATGGTATTGATTATTGCAATTAATCATTATCTATTATACATTGGCATTTTGTACGTTTTGAAAACAAAAAGTAGATACATCATTTAATTTATTCATCTAAATTCTTGGTTTAGCGGCGATAAACCTGCTAACTGAGAGGAATCGCCACTGGTGTTGTAAGATTTTACACTTTTGCACTTTTACAATGATACAAGGCCAGTTGCATCGGATCGTGAATACCCCTATTTTTTTGGCTAAAAAAAATATATAACTAACAACCACCATTTTGGTACCAAAACGCCATCAGTTTAATTTGTTTAAGTGCATCAAAATTGAAAGACAAAATTTTCAATGATGGTTTTCAATGAAAGCTATAACTGGCGCCTAAGCCAAAGCACATCAGATGAATTGCTGTTATTGATTTTGGGTATCCAGGGACGGATCAGTTCAATTACTATTTAGGCATAACACTAGTAGTTTTGTACTGTGAAGTTATTTTGGGGCCCAAATTTGATGTCAGTATAGATAATTGTCTGTATTGGTTTTTTGTATCTGTTTTTTCATAATGGTGGGTGAATTTAGGGTTGACTACAGCAACATTCGGGGACTCAGGCCGAATTTTTGTGCTGCATATGTCCGTACTGTGAAAAACAGGCCAGCTGTTTTGGCACCAAGTGAAACCCAGGTAGGGAAAAATATTGATCACTCGGAATTCAGCCTATATGGTTTTAGCTTAGTGCCTTTATTTTTCTCTCATTATGGTCTCGCCGTGTATGTTCGTAATGATGTTGCTTATCAGCTTAAGCCTCAATACTGTTCATGTTTGAATAACAATTTTAATTTCACGTGGTTTAAATTCACCGTCCATAAGCGCATCATATATACTTGTTTTGTTTATCGTAGTCCGAGTTCTGATAGTAATTCGACTTCTAACGGATTCGATGCACTATCCGACTCCATCCAGAGAATTATTTCCCATTTTCCGCACAGTGAAATCGTTGTTTCGGGCGATTTCAATGTACATAATTCTTCGTGGCTACGCTATTCGGGTCAGACAACACCTAAAGGAAGGTATGCCGAGCCTTTTGCTGAGTTAAACAACCTAACCCAGCTTGTTGACGAGCCTACTCGAATTCCTGACGTTGCAGGACAATCCGCTAACACTCTAGACTTGTTCCTTACCTCTGACCCTGATAAATACACTATTAGTGTATTATCGCCTTTAGGCACATCAGACCATTGTATCATATCTGCAAATTTCTCATACCAACAAAATACAGTCAGAGAAAAAACTCCCAAGAGGACCGTTTGGCAATATGAGAAAGCCAACTGGGACGGTCTCAACGATTTTTTCAGGAGCTTTAACTAGTCACTATGCTTCCTCGATAGTGACGTAGACGCCAGTGCAGATATGATCACAAATTTAATTCTTTGTGGAAATTTTATCCCGAATAGGGTAAAATCTATCAAACCCAAAGAAAACTCATGGTTTGATTCGAGCTGCAAAGAGGTTATTTGGGCCAGAGAAGTAAGCTTTTGTTGTTATAAGGCCAAGCCTACTGAGGAAAACGAGAAAAGGTTTCAACAAGCTCGTATTTGACGAACCAAACTTGTGCATGATCAAAAATTACGGCAAACAATACTACAATGTCCCAAAGGTAGTAAACATTTTTGGTCATTTGTAAAAAACATACGAAACACCACCTCGTCCTCGGTTCCAAAACTCCTCTTTAATGATACTCCTTTTGTCAGCTCACTAGATAAAGCCAATTTGGTTGCAGCACAGTTTGCTGTTAATTCAACGTTGCCAGAAAGTGTTATGACTCCTCCTGTACTTGAGAGCGTAAATGGTTGTATGGGACACATCTTCTTTTGCACTCGTGCAGTTGCTAGAGTTCTAAAAGGTCTCGACATGCACAAATCCGCTGGCCCGGATAGTATCCCTCCCATTGTTCTGAAGAGGTGTTCTTCAACGCTGGCAAAACAGCTGCGTAAGCTTTTCCATCTGTACTACTCTATTGGTCTCATTCCGAGATGATGGAAAACAGCATTTGTCCAGCCTGTCCCTGCACTTACGTACAAGGTCATGCCAACGCTTTTTCCAACTCAAGAAATATCTCGAGGAACGAAAGCTTCTTAATGAGCGGCAGTACTGCTTTCGTAGCAATAGGTCCACTGGTGATGTGATGGTATGTCTCACCGAACAGTGGCACAAATCCTTACATCGTTTTGGAGAAAGTAGGATTATTGCGCTTGATAATTCAAATAATTTGATAGAGTTTGGCATCAAGGTCTCTTATCGAAATCGAAAATGCGTGCATTTGATATCGATGAATCTCTTCTTCGTTGGATTTGAAATTACATTTCGGACCGCTCAATACAAGTTGTTTTGGACGGTTTTTAGTCTGATATCTACAAAATAAATGCTGGTGTACCCCAGGCTTCCTTTTTTCTCCGACCCTTTTTCTCATATTCATAAGCGATCTTTTATCTTAGACTTCTAATCCATTAAACTGTTTTGCTGACGACAGTACCATCAGCTTTTCATATTCGTTTCTAGATGCACATCCATGTCCTTCAGATGTGGAACTGCAATAGCAGCGTATGATTAGCTCATTAAATTCTGATCTGGACAGCATTGTCCAGTGGAGAATCAAAAACCGAGTCGATGCTGTCTCCTGTCGTCAAAGCGGAACCCACCCCCTATGCTGCTATCCATGAGCGGCACTGAGGAAACTGAACAGCTTTCAGTCCTCGGTATGTGTGTCACAGACCACCTTTTATGGAACGACCACATATTCGACATCGCCAAAAATGCTTCTAAGTGTTTAGGTTTTCTCCGTCGATGCAAGACATTTTTCGCCCCTTCTGATCTGGCTGTGATCTACAAAGCCTTTATTCGTCAAAAACTCGAGTACAATTCCTATATATTGGCAGGTGCTCCAACAACCTACTTGAGTCTATTGGATAGAATTCATGTCTTTCGTTTTTTTACCATTATTTTAACAAATAGTGCTCTAGTGAAATAGCCTGTTGCATTCCTCCCCTTTAACAATTCAACCGTAATACTCGCGCTTCTAGGAATGCCCATCAGTTTACCCTTGAGCCCAACTTCGGACGTACTGTTAAGTACAGAGATTATTCTTTCTTCAGTCGCACTAAACAAATGTGGAGTGCCCTACCCAGCTCAATTTTCCCCTCCCATTGTCATCTACAAACATTCAAAACCAATGTGCATCGGTATCTTCTTTTAAGTCCCCTCCAACCAACCTAATCGCTCGTGCTGTGCGTGTTAAATGAAAAAAAAAAACGCTTGCAACATGGGTATCAAGTCGCAAGGGAAATCCTTACGCACAAAAAGCAAGCTTAAAAAAATATTTAAATAAGAAATCACACTTTAAAAGTTTTAACGTAGGTGACAAAGTACTTTTAAAAAACAACGCGAGACAAAATAAATTAACCTCCTTGTGGGTCGGGCCTTATGTGGTCCTGAAAATATTATCCACAAAAAACACTATAATTCGAGTGGGAAGAAAAACAAAAGTAATTCACAATAACAATTTAAATTTTTTTGATGAATAGTGCGAAATTCTATAAATCCTTTAAACACACACAACACACACACACACAAAAGCAAATATAGTAAGAAAAACTTCACGTTTTGCAGAAATGGATCCAAAGATTTAGATCATATGGATAGGAATATTTCTACGTGCAAAAGGAAATTTAATTATTTCTCCTATAAGTAATCACCCTGGCATTTACTTTGAGCAATGGGGAAAAGCTGAATTGTATTCCAACGAATGGAAGCCAGTAGTTTACAACGACTTACAAAAACTGACCGAAGCTCTAGAACATGCCCACCTCTATGTTGCAGAAATAAATAATTTTTGTGTCCAATTGCAAGGCAAAGTGATAGCGCGACTAGCGAACTTAACCACCTACTTATCGATGTTTCGCAAAAATATAGTCTCCTAACAGTAAATAGTAGCAGAGAAAAACGAGCACTACTAAATGCAGTTGGGATTGTAAGTAATAACCTTATTTGGAATTTTAAGTGAGGAGGATGCCGAGTACTACAGCAGGCAAATGGAAAAATAGAATCGAACGAAAAACATCTGTTGTCACTGGTGAAGAACAAACCTATACTTCTGTAAACTAAATCTAATGTTGCAATAAATTCAAAATTTGAAACTATAAGGGAATTAACAAATAAAATAAATAATGCAAATCATGAACAGCAATTATTTTCCGAAATCGAATCCCTAACCACTTTAATTACTTTGATAATTTTGCGTCACCAAAACACTGTAGATGAAATTATTTACCTGGTTAGTAACGTTAACCATGGCAAACCACACCCAGCTTTAGTTACTCCAAATCAGCTCAGAACAGCGCTACTAAAAATAAAACAAGACATGCCTAGTGGAACGAAAATTTCATCGATTGTGACTAATAACATTCTAACCCTTTACCAAATCAATACAATCAGCGCGACAATACTTCAACTAAAAGTAATTTAGAATTCCACTCCCATATACCGAAAATTCCAAAGTTTATAAAATTATCCCTCTACCCACAAGTTTCAATAACCATTTTATATTCATACAACCTGCAACAGAATATCTTATAATAGATTATAATAAAGAATACTACAGTCCCATCAATGCAAATGACTTTGCGAATTGTAAAAACCAAAAGAATACATTCTTATACCCAATGCTACACCCTTTATTCAATTTAAATTCAAAACTATTCAACTGCGAGGTAGAATTATTACGGAAATCGGAAATTTGACCACCCTCATCCGAAGTTAAAGAAGCAAATTTTTCAACCATATGGTAACAACTTTCCACCCATAACACATGGTTATTCTCTACCACACACAGTTATGAAATAGATGTAATTTGCAAGGATGGCTTAACAACGTACACACTTCAAGGAACGGCTAAGTTTGAGATCACGGGAAATTGCTATATCAAATCTATCTGATAATACGTTCGTACAATGAACAAGATACCATTGCCCACTCTTCTTATATACCACCCACGAACATTTAAAAGTTTTTAAACAACATAACTCTTCCAGTAATCAGTAGAAATAAAAATGAGTTAGCGCTTATAAAATTCTCAAGCCAGAATGAACTTAAGCTTATATAAAAGAGAACAAAAGATCTTAAGTCTGAAGAAAACGATCCACTTTTGCCAATTAGCTCCCATGATATACATCAATATACAGTGATCTACACAATATTAGTCTTGATCTTAGCATTTTGTTTTTACTGCCTAGTTCGATGTATAAAAGGGATACAAAAATCAGTAAAGAATAGTAACGAAACCCAGAAATCAATAAATCCTCACTTACCGTACTAGAAGTCCCTGTAACAACCAAACCCTCCCGTCTTCCGAGAGAACGTTAAAAAAAAAATTGAAAAAAAAAAATTTGTATCAACTTCGTATGAAAATATTGAAATTTTTGTTTAAATTATGTAATTTCAATATTTTAATATTTAAATATCATCATATTCTTATTACAAGAAATTTTACTTTATATGAAAATATTTAAATACAAAACAAAACAAAATTTGAAATGTTAACTTTATATGAAAACAATAAAAAAAAGTATATCTACATTATATTTCTATTATATATTGTATTTCTTTTAATATATTATTATTAAATATTAATTTACGAAATAAAAAAAATTTAAATTATAATTTGAAATATTTACTTTATAAAAAAAAAGTTAAAATATAAGAAAAAAGAAAAAAAAAAAAAAAAAGAAATTTTTGTATCAACTTCGTATGAAAATATTGAAATTTTTGTTTAAATTATGTAAGAAATAAACAAGAAATTTTACTTTATATGGTAATATTTAATAACAAAAATTTTGAAATGTTAACTTTATATATAAAACAAAAAAGTAATAAAAAAGTATATACAATACATACATGTAAAAAAAAAAATTTCTTCTAAAATATGTTTTAAAAATTAATTTAAATTAAATTTGAAATTTTAACTATTAGTACCTATGTACATGTATATGGCTTTTCAACCATACCATTCATATTCAGAAAATTCATCTTTGAATTTTCTTTTTCGAAGGGGGGAAGGATGTAGTGATCGCACTACAAATCATCCTACCCCATATTCATCTATGGTGGTCTCTCTTCAAACGAATCACATCTGCTTCCCATAGTAGTGATCGTTTCTCATTTATTTCGTAAGATTCTTTTGTCCACCGACAATATCGACGAATTGTATGTGTATCTCCATATAAACATTAAACATGTCATCATGTCAACATGTCTGCCTGATAGCTGACTAATTAATACATAATATGCATACATATTTTAATTGTTCTTGGCAGTGGATATCTAATATCCAAATATGGGTCAGCGCAGTACAACACAGAATGAAGTGTCAAATATCAACACTTATAAATGACGGAGGTACACTGCCCTCTACTGAGGGCGGGCTAACGAAATATGGAAGTGCCGAAATGGTTATTATTGTGGTAAATGCAGTGTGTGTTGAATATGAAAGTTAACACGACACCTATTACCCATAACCCAATATATTTCTTTACCTGTGGCCTGAACTGCACAGGTAAGCTTAACTCCAAATTTTCTTGCAATCCCAACTATTTCCAATAAAGTATTCTTTCCAAAGCTCGCTCCCAAACTTTTTCAAAAATACCATTGAACTTTTCAAGTTCTCAGAATTTTAATTAATAAACAAATTATAAATTGCACTAAATAAGCAAGTATAAAATATGATACTATTGTTAAATTGATTGAGAAATGATTGCAATAAATAAGCAAATATAAAAATGCAAATGTAATATGATATTAGTAAACTGATTAGTAATGAGAAAAATTATTAGTAAATGATTGCAATAAATAAGCAAATATAAAAATGCAAATGTAATATGATATTGTTTAATTGATTAGTAATGAGAAAAATGATTTGTAAACAGAAAACTATTATAAATAATGAAAGAAATTTAATAAAGGTGTTCATTCCGTTTTCAGCAGTAAGAGTAAACTTGTCTTTTTTTTAATCGAGCCGTCGCACGCTTGATAACTGGCGCCCGAGCAACATAAACACCTGGACAACTTAGCGAAAAATACTCAAAACGCAAATAAGTGTTTCGTGAAAAATATGAGAATTTAAAACTCTATAAAATAAGACATAAAAACTACAACTGTGAATGTGAATTACGAAAATTATTGAAAGCTTAAACGAGTGTCACGTAAGAACCACTCTACAAGTAAAAAATATTATTAGTGATTCACAACCAGAAGAATACATTCCTATGCCCAATGCTACACCCTTTATTCAATTTAAATTCAAAACTATTAAACTGCGATTTCGAATTATTACGGAAATCGGAAATTTTACCACCCTCATCCGAAGTTAAAGAACCAAATTTTTCAACCATATGGTTACAAGTTTCCACCCATAACACATGGTTATTCTCTACCACACACAGTTATGAAATAGATGTCATTTGCGACGACTTAACAACGTACACACTTCAAGGAACGGCTAAGTTTGAGATCACGGGAAATTGCTATATCAAATCTAAGGATCTGATAATACATTCGTACAATGAACAAGATACCATTGCCCACTCTTCCTATAAACCACCCATGAACATTTCAAAGTTTTTAAACAACATTACTCTTCCAGTAGTCAGTAGAAATAAAAATGAGTTTATAAATTTCTAAAGCCAGAATGAACTTAAGCTTATATCAAAGAGAACAAAAGATCTTAAGTCTGAAGAAAACACTCCACTTTTGCCAATTAGCTCCCATGATATACATCAATATACAGTGATCTACACAATATTAGCCTTGATCTTAGCATTTTGTTTTTACTGCCTAGTTCGATGAAGTTGATAAAAAAAACAAAAGTTTAAAAACGGAAAAAAAGTGAACACTAAAGACCACGTGAAAGTGAATTACGAATATTATTGAAAGCTTAAAACGAGTGTCACGTAAGAACCATTCTTCAAGTAAAAAAATATTATTAGTGATTCACGAAAAACAAAGTGTTTAAACGAAGAAAGTGAACCCTAAAACCACCGTGAAAAGAATAAGTTAATTACGGAAAATTAAACCTTAAACGAGTGTCACGTAAGAACCACTCCGCAAGCAAAAACTATTATAAGTGATTCACGGAAAACAAGAGTTTAAACGACTGCCACGTAAGAACCACTCTGCAAGCAATAAAATATCATTAGGGATTCACCACCTGTGGAAAAAGACCTTTCTAAAAACCATCAGTGTATTTAACCGTGGACCAAATCTGTGCCCGAGTAGCCACCTGTACAACACAAGGCAAAAGCGACCACACGGATGCCCGATGATGCAGATATTTATACTCTAGGATTAGAAATAGTAATGTTATAATTTTAAATACAAACAAATATCATTTAAACTGAATTGAAATATTACAATGAAGAAAAATATCTTACATTTTGATAATAATACACAAATATAAACAGAATATAAAAATTATTAATAACAAAAAATATACAATTCAAAAATATATACAGGCTTGAAAATTATAAAAAGTATTCCAAAAATATATAATTTAAAGATATAGCTATACAAACTTGAGAATTATAATTGTAAAATATATATAATTTAAAAACATATCATGTTTAAATTATAAGTTCTTATCACCCTAATAAATTCAAAAAACCTATATTAAAAGAGAACAATCCCAACTTCACATTCCTAACCTGTTCCAAAATGACTGAATTTGAGCATTTATCTGAAATAGTGAAACAATTAACAGGAGCTGTTAATGCACAAATCGAGCAAATATGGCTCATAAATAATCGACTAAGTCAAGTCGAGAGCAGGGTAACACCGCCTCAAAATATTGCAGCACTTTTCCCAGCTTCAAGAAATGAACAGGAACTTGCTGAGATAAGAAAACTTACAGACTGCGTAAGAGACCTACAGGTCTTTGACGGAAATGCCGTCCAATATATGTCATGGGTCCACAATGTGGAATCCATTCTTAAAGATTATACAATCGTAAAGACAAGACCCATATATAGAGCAATATTACAGCATATTCGACAAAAAATTGGAAGGCCGGCCGATGCCGCCCTCATTTCTTTTAATATTTTCGATGGGCAACCATTAAAAAATGTCTGTCGTTACATTTTGCAGACAATCGTGATATTCGCAAATTGGAACATGAACTTAATTTATTAACCCAAGGTCACAAAACTATAGACGAGTACTATGCTAGAGTTAACCATTAGCTATCTTTACTAATCAATAAAATTAAGACTGAGAACTATTCCCAGCAAACGGTAAATGCCTTAACGGAAAATTACCGAAGTAGAGCATTGGACATCTGCATAAGAGGTCTCAACGGAGACGTCTCTTAGATGTTAATGATTAAGAAACCCCAAACTTTTCCAGAGGTTTATACCTCTTGTTTAGAATTTCAAAACCTTAATTTTAGGTATTTCCAAATATATCAGAGAAATTCCAATAACACAATAACTGCTCCGATTAACCCGATGTTTTCACCAAGATACCAAACTTAAGCTACACCTCCTCAACTGACACCCATAGATAAATCTCAATTGTATAATAACCAACGACATCAAAACCAAGAACCAACGTGGGCAAGCTCAACACCACCTAGGCCATCTAACATAAAACCTCCGCAGCCCATGGAAATCGATCAGTCGGTTCAAACCCGAAAAGTTAACTACATAAATCGACCAGTGAATAACGACAGTAATACCAAAAGACCCAATGGATCGGACAATCTACCCAGAAAACAACAACGTCTTTTTGCTACAGACGTTGTAGCAGATCAAGACAAGGATCCAGACGATTAACTTAACCAAGACTATTTTCATGCCTACGAAGAAGGTAATTACGAAGATAGCAATGAGGACGATTGTCCCGAGCTAAATTTTACGACGGAAGCCTCTCTAGCGTACCATACCTAGAGTATGTTACTAGAGATGGTGAGGTATTAAAATTCTTGAAAGATACTGGAACTAATAAAAACTTCATATCTGAAAGAATTTCCTCTAATAGTAATCCAGTTTCCTTGCCATTCAAGATACAGTCTGCTGCTGGACAGTTAGAAATAACGAAAAAAGGATCTGCCCCATTCTTTAAACCTGTCAACAACAAGACCCTCCTTGATTTTTTTTGTCCTACCCGGATTAACATCATTTGATGGTATCATAGGCGACGGTACCCTTACAAAATTAGAAGCTTTAATAGACAGAAAAAATAATATTCTTATAATAACTCCAAACATAAAAATTGATCTCAAAGAAAAAGAATCAAATCAAGTAAACAATATCCAAATTAACTCCGAAAAAGAAAGTAGCATCCAAAACTTATTAAAAAAACATGAATCATTATTCGGACCAATTTTTGACAGCAGTACTATATACAAAAGTGTCCGTGCAGAAATAAGGACCACATCTTATGAACCCATTTATACAAAATCATATCCCTATCCCGCTAACCTTCGGTCAGAAGTTGAATTCCAAATCAATAAAATGCTTGCCGATGGTGTCATAAGCCCATCTAAGAGCCCATATAATTCGCCCCTTTGGATAGTTCCAAAGAAACCAAATGCGGCAGGGAAAGACAATACAGACTAGTAATTGATTTTAAAAGAATTAATGCCATAACTATTCCGGACGCTTATCCCATTCCTGCTAAAGTGTTTGTTATACTTAAGCAAGCTTAAGTGAATCTAAATTCTTCACAACTCTCGACCTGACATCTAGTTTGCATCAGATAAGAATAAAAAATAGTGACGTTCCTAAAACCGCCTTCTGAACGGCTAATGGTAAGTATGAGTTTACTCGATAGGGCTTTTTAGAAAAAAAGCAATATATCTCTGTCTCATAGCTTCTAAACGTCAAATAAAAATTTTGGGTTAATGACGTTTGAGTGCTTGGCGTTAATTGGTTTAGTGGCGCGTTCTTTTTTGTAACTATGGTCAAAAACAAATGGCAAAATTAAAAAAGTTACTTTTTTTTAAAGAACGATCAAAGTTAATAAAATGGGAAGGGGTTGAAAAAAAATCGAAAAAATAAAAAATAATAAACACAAGACAAAATTTTGATTGCGTTAAATTTATTGATAAATAATTCACTACCAAAAATGCATGGTTCCTACAAATTAAATAACTATCAACTTCATTTTTGCATGAAATTGAATCGCAATACAAAACATTTGTAATTTGTTTTTGCTTTTTTTGTTAATTTTTTATGAGCCACACATTTCTTTATTAAAAAATTGACCCAAGCGGATGAATAAAATTTCAATGAAAAGTGAATTATTCAGAAAACAATTCCAAATATCAAATTCAATAATAAAACAATTAAATTTATAATTAATTATTATAAAATTGAAAACAGTTCCAAATCGGAAGACGAAAAGCAAACACAATCTAACCCCAAAATGAAAACTCAAAGTTACTTTTTCTTATTAAAAGAACGATGAAGGTGAACTAGTTAGAAAAAAAAGAACGCACAAATGTCATTAACCCAAAATTTTGGCTGTCAGTTTTGAGTTTGACAATTCGGTAAAAATCCCCATTGCCTTTCGGGTTGAAGCATGCGCCCCTATATTTCAGCGTATGATTAATGATGTTTTTATACCTATCATAGGTGAAACGTGCTATGTTTACATAGACGACATTATAGTTTTTAGAAAAAACGAGTCTGACCACTTAAGAAATCTGGACGAAGTTCTTTCATACCTAGAAAAAGCTAACATAAGAGTGAAATTAGAAAAATCCAAATTTTTAAGAACCCAGGTTGATTTTTTGGCATACATTATAACCCAAGAAGGAATTCGTGCAGATCCTGAAAAAATAGCAGCTATCCAAAAAAAATCCACCACCAACAAATCAAAAAGAGCTTTAAAGTTTTCTAGGTCTTGCATCATACTATCAAAAGTTAATCAAAGATTTTGCAAAAATAGCAAAACCTTTGAGAAACCTAACAAGAGGTACAAATGCACAAATAAAAGCAAATCAATCAAGAAAAGTCCAAATTCATCTTGACGATCAAACTTTAAAAGCATTCAAAAACCTCAAAGACATGTTTATATCTTCTGATATTCTTATCTTCCCCAATTTTGAAAAACCTTTCATTCTCACAACCGATGCTTCCAACTACACCATAGGTGCCGTTTTGTCTCAAGGAGACATAGGCAAAAACAGACCTATTACGTTCATATCCAGATCGCTGAACGAAACGGAAGAAGGTTTTTCAACAATCGAGAAAGAAATACTCGCAATTGTGTGGTCCCTCGATAAACTTAGAACGTATCTTTATGGTGCAAAAAAGATAAAAATTTTCACGGATCATCAGCCGTTAACGTTTACCCTGAGCAACCGCAACAATAACGCAAAGCTAAAGAGATGGAAAGCTAGAATAGAAGAATTCAATTATACTCTTGTATATAAGGCAGGAAGATCGAATGTCATCGCAGATGCTCTTTCACGTCTTCCCGAACTTAACGTTCTATCTTCATCCTCTGGAACTCAACATAGTGCTTAAGGAGACAGTAGTGATCTCATCCGAAACTGTGAAGCAACCCTTAATGTTTTTAAAAAACAAATTATCTTCTTTGAAGGAAATGCCATGAGTTGCTATGAAAAGCCTCATGCAAAATACTAAAGACATTACATTAAAATGCAAACGTATATTAACAGTACTTTAACTCAAACCTTAAAAGAAAAACTTAACCCAAATATTTTGAACGGTATCAAAATTCCAGAAAAATATATTCCACTACTCCAAGAAATTTATAAATCCACCTTTAGTAAATACAAAATAAGAATTACTCAGAAAGTAGTTACTGATACAAGAAATGAAGACAACAAACTTAAAATAATCCAAGATGAGCACAAACGCGCCCATAGAAACTATATTGAAAATAAAAACCAAATTCTGGAAAAATATTATTTTCCCCAGATCTTCAACTCTGAAAAAGAGGACACCAAGAAAAATGTTCGCTTATAAAATTGGGCAAGTTTTATTATTTTTGTTTTAAGTTACCTTACAAAATATTTATTTGAAGAAATGTACTTTTTTGTTAAGATATACAAAAATCGCAATATTTTGGAAAATTTTCAAAATAAGAGTACATACCGTTAATGGGATACCTACATATGGAAATAATACAAAAATAAGCCAAGGTTTAAAAAACGATCAAAACCCTATTTTCGTAATGTGAAGTTTTAGGTGATAATATAAAACACAGGTTTTTACAATCACTTTGCTTATTACAGGTATGAAGTTTAATATAAAAAGTTAAGACAGCATTCGAGAAGAAATTTTCGTACTTTACTGTAATCTAAAACGTAAATTCGAATTTGAAGATAATGACAAACACTCTTTTCGATTTCTCTATCATCGTAATGGTGGATGTACTGATTATTTTTTGTAAAAAAAAAAAAACACATTATGGCAATTACGGATCAAAAAAAATATTAAACCGCAGAATTAACCGCAGATTTTTATAATACATGTACATAGATTGCCAAAGAAACGTGGATCTTATGAAATCCAATAATAAACTTTCCAACTTATGTTTATTTCGAACCTTTAAATTGAAAAAAAAACATACGTTTGAGAAAATATAGAAAAGAGGACCAAATGCATAATTTTCAAAAAAGAAAGAGGACGGATATTTTTTGCTCAATAAGAGGACTTGTCCTCCTAACAGAGGACGTCTGGTCACCCTACAAATGACTAAACTAGTTAAGAAATTTGTAAATTCATGTGATGTTTGTCGTTCCAGTAAATACGACCGCCATCCTATTAAGCCTCACCTACAGCCTACACCCATTCCTTCTTACCCGACAGAAATTTTACACATGGACATAATAGAAATCAAAAAGGAGAAATTTATAACTTGAGTGGATAAATTCTCTAAATTTACAAAATTTTTTCATATTAAAAACAAATCAGCTTTACACATTCGAGATAGGATAATAAAATTGCTTCATTTTTTCAATGCCCCCAAAATTCTGGTTACAGATAATGAAAGCAATTTCAGTTGAAGGGCTCGGTATTAACATTTATTTGGCTCCTCCTCAAAAGAGTGAAGTAAATGGAATAATAGAAAGAGTTCACTCAACTATTATCGAAATTATAAGGTGCCTGCAACAAGAATTCCCAGACTTTAGTACTAAGGAGATTGTTAATATTGCGACAGATAGGTATAATATTACAATCCATTCAGTAACAAAGAAAAAACCTGCTGATATTTTCTTTTGGAGATTACAAAGAATTAACTACCAAAATCTAGTTGATTTCAAAGATATGGTGAATACTAATCTAAAACACGAAATCATACACAATCAAAAAAAAAACAATTAAATAGACATAATAAAAAAATATCATTACCTAAAACCTATAACCCTGGTGATACTGTATATAAAAGGGATAAACAAATAAAAAGTAAAGATAAACCTATGTTTCATAAAGAAACTGTGGAACTAGATAATAAGACTACCATATCAACAACCAATGGAAAACGAATCCACAAATCACACCTCAAAAACATACCTCTCATTACAGACTAAATATCTTCCTTTGGGTGGAAGCCATCGTGAACATCTACGAGTATCAAAGCCCACTCGTTGCAGTCAAATAGTAAATTTAACAATATCGAAGAAATACTAACGAAAATCAATGAGGACATAAACCGATACATACCCAAAACAAGTACTTACCTACCCCAGCTGGAGCTCCAACAGTCAAAAATAGGAAACCTTCTAGAACGAATCCAGGATAAGAGATCAAGGAAAGAAAAACGGTCAATCAACTGGATAGGATCTGCCTGGAAGTGGCTGGCAGGCAATCCAGACGCAACGGATTGGGATAGTATCGTCACTCAAAGTAACAAGCTTTCCACCAACAACAATAGACAGTATCATATAAATAAATACTTAACAAAAGTAACTGATACCTTGATTGATAAATATAACAAAATAATTGAAGAAATAGGTACCAACCCCACAGGAAAATTCGAACAAATTATATTCAACAAACTAAGCTTCTGTAAAGAGGAAATAGGAGAAATAGTTCTTGCAGGGCAACTTGCAAAAAGAGGAATTGTTAACTCAAATCTTTTAAACAAAATTGAAATTTCAGGTATTCTTTCAAAAATAGAATCCCTTCCCTTTAGAAACGAACCTTTGATGCTCATAAAAAATTCTGTTCTGCTATATGTCATTTGCTTGCCTCAATCTGAGGAAACAACATTTAATAATATTATAATTAGGTCAACAATTAAAAATAACAAGAGAGTACATTTAAGCTTTTCAAATTAATTCGTTTCGCAATACCTTCAATTTGGCATAGTAGGGAATTGTATTAAAATTGAAGAAACCATTCCTTGCAAAAGATCCCAACTCCAAAAACTCACCAAAGACGACTGTCCCCTTAAACTTTTAAACGGCGAACAAGTAAAATGTGACTTTATTTATGAAAGTAGACCAGTAATAGAACTAATTAACGAGAGCACATTATTTATCAATAACTATGTATGTCGGAAAAAAAACATACAGCAGACACTATCGTAACCTGAACGGTTCATATCTCATTAATTTTTTCAACGAATCTATAGAAATTGACAATATTAAGTACACTGCTAGGTGTTAAGATTTTCTCCGTCGATGCAAGAAATTTGTCTCCCCCTCTGATATGGCTGTGATCTACAAAGCCTTTATTCGTCCAAAACTTGAGTACAACTCACATATTTGGGCAGGTGCTCCAATAACCCAATTGAGTCTATTGGATAAAATTCAAAAGAGAGCTCTTAAAATGATAGGTGAAAGAACTATAAAGGAAACGTTTACATCTCTGGAGCACCGTCGAAATCTTTCATGCCTTTCGTTATTTTACCGTTATTTTAACAAACATTGCTCTAGTTAAATAGCCAGTTGCTTTCCTCCCCTTAAACAATTCAACCGTAATACTCGCGCTTCTTGGAATGCCTATCAGTTTACCCTTGAGCCCAACTTCGGACGTACTGTTAAGTACAGAGATTCTTTCTTTAGTCGCACTACACGAATGTGGAATGCTCTACCCAGCTCTATCTTCCCCTCCCATTGTGATCTACAGACATTCAAAACCAATGTACATCGGTTTCTCCTTTCAAATCCCCTCCAACCTACCTAATCGCTCGTGCTGTGTTTTTCACATTAAGGGTATACACAACCCCTTTAGCGCGCGCTAAATATACATATAAAAAAAAAAAAAAAATAACTGGGAAAGTAAAACTTATCAGCACATATTGCCACCTCTCCTCCAAAACAACCTTTCTGAGGGCGAGATAAAGCTCGACCTACAATATTTACAAACTACACCTGGATAACGTTGGGAAGCTATCTAGTATCTCCTCTAATGCCACACTTTTTCTGCGAGACGCAGATTACTTAAGAAAGGAGCAGTTAACACGACACCTATTACCCATTACCCAATATATTTCTTTACCTGTGGCCTGAACTGCACAGGTAAGCTTAATTTTTCTTTTCATTTTCTTGCAATCCCAACTATTTCCCATAAAGTATTCTTTCCCAAGGTCGCTCCCAACCTTTTCCAAGAATACCATTAAACTTTTCAAGTTCTCAGAATTTTAATTAATAAACAAATTTTAAATTGCACTAAATAAGCAAATACAAAAATGCAAATGTATTAGATATTGTTAAATTGATTAGTAATGAGAAATATGATTTGTAAACGGAAAAATATTATAAATAATTGAAGAAATTTAATAAAGGTGTTCATTCCGTTTTCAGCAGTAAGAGTAAATTTTGTCTTTTATTTAATCGAGCCTTCGCATGCTTGATGACTTGAATGACCTTCAACTGCAACGCAGTGCAGGAAATATATATTTTGTGGAGGGGATGATCGTTCTGGGTGAAGACTCTTTGAATTTGCAAGAATGGTTGCTTTACTTATCGCCTTTAGAGTTAAGTTGATCGCCTCACAAGGAGGACCTACAAAGAAAAATTATTAATAAACAAAACATTGGATACAAAGTTATAATATTATTTATATTTTTTTGACTGACTCTCCGTTCCTCACTCTTCTAACATTCGAAAGCACGGTGAGAGAGCGTAACATGGTTGACGGTTGATTGATCGAAATGTTTCCAGATCTCCTTGTGGATATCGAGGTGAGAAAACCGTGTACTAACTACCACTATGTTTCGTCCCGCAGAGAAGTCGATCAGCCTGCTTCCGTTGTCGGAGGTGATGTCGTGCAGGCTGTGCTTTCCGATAATGTCACCATAACCGTCCTCTCTTCCTAGCTACGCGTTAAAACCGCCTAGGACAATTTTAATGTCATAGCTAGCACACTGCTCGTACGTTTTCTCCAAGAGCTCGTAGAACTCGTCTTTGGTGTCTTCATCTTTCTTTTCATGCGGGGCATGCACGCATATGAGGCTTATGTTGGCGAATTTAGCCTTGAAGCGGATTGGCATGAGGCGCTTGTTCAAATAATTGAAACTCAAGACTTTTTGCCTAAGTCTTCTTCCAACGACGAATGCACACCCAATTAAACAACGCTTTTGCCCGTGGCAGCAGTCACCGTAGTAAATGTCGCAGTTTTTCATCTTCCGTGTGCCCGCTCCATCCCATCGCACTTCTTGGATGGCGGTTATATCTCCTTTGCAGCAGTCTAGGGCCTCCACTAGTTGTTCGGCTGCACGTGGCCTATATAAGGCCAATAAATTCCACGTACATATCCGAAAATCGTTCTCCTTATTTCGTTTGCTTGGTTCGTCAATAGTAAATCCGTCCGTATCCGAGGCTTGTTGGTGCTTCGCAACTAAATGATTTTATGTGGCAGGGAAGTCACCCCGACGGCACAACCGCCAACCTGGAGAACCAGATCCTTAGCATTACTACAAGGACGGGGAGCCGGATTAACCGCTCCTTATATGCCTAGGCTCTGAATATGTCGAGGTAGCCCGTATAAGCTGTTCACTAAGTAGTTCAGCCTGACTGGAACTGCAGACGCCACCGTTGATTCCTCCACCGCTGCCGCCTCGATGAAAGGAGAAGTGCCTTAGTGGGAACACTTCTCCCCCCTCTCTCGTTGGCTGTCCCCAACACCTTTCCATAGGGGTTAAAACCCTATCTCCAGCTAAGGTAATAGACACCCGATGTTCACTACTAGGAGGTGAGAGTAGGAGTTGGTAGACAGAGGTGCGTTTTGAGAAAAACCTGTGGACTCTTGAATGCACATATCTACCCTTTGAAACATCATTGAAAAAACATAATCCATCTTTTATCTCTCTATGTCCTTCCAGACAATTCGATGATATTACCGTTGATCCTGGGGCGTAACTTTTTGCACAAATTTCATATCCATTTAAGGCAAAAGAAAATTAGAAATAAAAATGTACACTCACATATAAATAAAGATTTGATTTCAAAGCATTCGTATCTTCATGCATTCGATTTGTTTAATTCAGATAAAGTAGTTGGTTGTAGTGGTAGTCCGATGACCCCATCGGATGTTGAGAATATTGTTTCTGGTAAAAGTGTAGTTGGGGAAGATGATAGTGTCGAGAGTCCGTTGTCTAATGGGGATAAAATAAGGTGTCAGTGTGTCTCTGTCCCACCGAATGATATTGCGCCGCCGATACAGTGTGCTGATAGTTATGAAGAGTGTATTTCACAGATGTGTGCTATAGATATAGGTAGCTTAGAAGTTAATATGGATATTT
The DNA here is from genome assembly GCA_949320155.1 of Melangyna quadrimaculata. NCBI lineage: Eukaryota > Metazoa > Arthropoda > Insecta > Diptera > Syrphidae > Melangyna > Melangyna quadrimaculata. Next base: position 250,302,926 of record OX439483.1, on the reverse strand, counting down.
GCCCAAGGTTGGGAAAAGGTCAGATAGAAGCATTGACAGCAGTTATTGATAGGGCTTATTTAAAACCTTTAAATACAGAGCGTAACCTCACAATTACAAAATGAAGATTCGTCTTACCGATGACACACTCTTTTATTGTCCGCCTAGACGATTATCGGTATATAAACGAACAGAGGAACGGAAAAAGATAAATGATTTGATTGAACGAAAAATAATCAGACATAGTAAGTCACCATTATGCTTCGGCGGTTGTGTTGACGAAAAGAAGAACGGTGAATTACGTATGTGTATAGACTATCGCGCGCTGAATAAGAAAACCATTCGCGATAATTTTCCCCTTCCATTGATAGAGAATTGCCTTGAGTACATGGAAGGTAAGCGGTGGTTTACATTGCTCGTTTTGAAAGACGGTTTTAATTGTTGAAGATGATTCTGTACAGTATACATCTTTTGTAACTCCAGATGGGCAGTACGAATATCTGCGAATGCCATTCGGATTCGGACTGAAGAATGCCCCAGCCGACCTCCAAGGATTCGTCCACCAAATATTTCAAGATCTGATAGAGGCAGGGAAAATTATTATATACTTGGACGACAAAGCTATTGCAACCGCTGACTTCGATTCGCATTTAGAAATACTTGGTGAAGTCTTACGACGACTTTATGAAAAGGGACTTTAACTAAGGATGAGTAAACGCAACTTTGGGTACGATGAGATTGATTAGTTAGGATATGTAGTTAATACTTCGGGAATACGACCAACAAACGCCCACATTCAATCTATAGAACACTATTCGGTACCCCAAAATCAGAGAGAGCTTTAATCTTGCATAGGGATATTTTCATATTTTCGGGGTTTGTACCATCATTTTCAAAAATAGCTAAACCATTGTTAGACTTGCTGAGCAAAGAAGTTAGGTATGATTTCAATGACGAATGTTTGCGAGCTTTTAAAGAATTACGTAGTAGATTGGTTTCCGCCCCAGTCCTAGCCATTTTCAATCCACAAAAGGAAACCAAACTACATTGTGATGCTATAGCCACGGGTTTCGTTCAGCCCTGATGCAACGCCAGGATGATGGAAAATTCCATCCATTTGCCTACTTTTCAAAGACGACAACTTCATCTGAGGCAAAATTCCACAGCTTTGAACTCGAGACACTAGCAATCATATACTCGCTCCAACGGTTTCGGGTATACCTTGAGGGCATACCACGGACTGTAATTCTTTAACTCTCACGTTAAACAAAAATCAAGTTAATGCAAGAATAGCAAGATGGGCTTTATAACTTGAAAATTATAACTATTCTATTCAGCATAGGAGCGGTGCGTCAATGGGCCTTGTAGACGCTCTTAGTCGAAATCCATTAGTTGCTAACATTAATGGAGACGAGGTCGATTTTCATATTCAGCTAGCTCAGAAAAGAGATGTAAAAATTAGAAAGCTCAGAAGAAAACTTGAGACTGAGATGCTTTTACATTAAGAATTGCAGGACGGTCTTGTTTTTCGTAAACTGGATGCAGAAAGTTTATAGTATGGGTTATTGAAGATAGGAAAACCCCGAAATGCTATTAAATGAGAGGGTGCAATTTTGAGGAGGGGGCCTGAATGCAACTCTTTTCGTTTTTTGCATATAACTCGAAAACCAAGCTAAATTTCGAAAAAATGCTGTTAACCTTTATTGTAGAGAATAAAATTTACTATCGAATAAGCCTACTCAAAAAATTTTAAATACATTTTTAATGTGCTTAAATAAAAACACAAAATGTCAAAATGGTTTATTTTACTTATTTGCCCTTAAGTTTTTTTCCGGTAGAGATAGGTATAGAAATTGCTTCATTTGAAAGAAAGATTATAAAATTTTCTTTAAAATGGCGTTTTCAGAAATTTTGTTTAAGTCAAAATTAACAATGATATGCCATTTTTTCGATTTTTATTGCGTTTGCTTTGACATTGTTTTAATTCTTATTTTTTACAACAAAGCTTAATTTTATATAATAAAACAAGAATAATAAGTTTATTTATCAATTTTTATAAAACGCAAACAACCAACAAAACAGTCTCAAAAAAAAGGCGGTGAAGGTTCGCTTAGAAAGCTTATATCTTGAGTCCTATTAAGAGTACCCCTTTTTTATTGTACGCACACTCAAGGGGTTTTTGAAATGTGAAAATGAAAATCATACAAAAATAAAATAAAAATGTTCACTTCTAGATTTTATTAAATCTCTTGCATTTCGCCATCCAAAAAAAGAATATCATCTTCTTCTATGTGCGTTTCTTGCGAATTATCGCAGTTTATACCCATGTAATTCTTAAAAAAACATAGAACACGTTAGCCCCAATTTTGTACACCCACAGCCTCTGTGACAACCCGTTTTATATCCGCATGCCATTTTTCAGAAGAACATCTGGTGCAGGAGGTTGATTCATGGTTTTGGGTACCAATCCCTATTAAGATGCTTTCCACCCCAACTCGAGAGGATTAAAATTTTTTCCACTCCACTGGTGTACTTGGAAATAAGTCCTTAAGCCGTGGTGTGTGATGGCATCATGCGTTGGTGGTAATTTGGCCAATGAAAATTTAGCATTTTTTGATAGCTCACAAGAAACCTACTTAGTGAGTTATTCAACACCCCATACAAACATGCTGGAAGAAGTTCGGATGCAGAACCTATATCTCTTCTTCATAAGCATCTTCACGTAAAAACGTGTCCATACACGATTTCCATGATATCATATTTTTAGTAACAGATTTCATAATTTTGTTTCCCCATATTAAAAAATGAGGATGTGGAATCGTATCTGCTAAAAGCATGCATAATTCCAAGATATTGTTGTTGTTGCGGAAAACTAAAACTATTTCGATCATACAATTTTGCAGGTACGATTCCTATGCTTGGTTTCAAAGAGTACACATTTTGAAATTGCTCTGGTAGCATTGACAAGAAGACAGATATCTTGGCCCACTACCACCACATTATTTGACAGGGATGCCTTTTCTTTTGCGCATTACAAAATGGGTACATCTGCATCTTCGTGGGCTTGTCTCGTTTCTAACGGGTGATTTTTTAGCTGGTTTGTTTTGGCAACACTGGTTTTGACAGCTGACGTGTGTTTAGTACCTTGTGTCACTGTCAAACGGCTTCAGTTTGGTTTGCAATTTAACCATGGATCGTCTTACAAATGAACAACGCTTGCAAATTATTGAATTTTACTATCAAAATTCGTGCTCGGTTCGAAATGTTCATCGCGCGCTGCTTCCATTTTATGGTCGGCATTCTCGACCTTCTGAGCAGTCTATTCGGAAGATTGTGACCAAATTTCGCACCAAATTTACTTTGTTGGACATTAAACCACCAACACGTTTACGTACTGTGCGTAGTGAAGAAAATATTGCGGTCGTATCAGCTAGTGTGACAGAAGACCGCGAAATGTCGATTCGGCGCCGTTCCCAGCAGTTAGGCCTTTGTTACAGCACTACGTGGAAAATTTTGCGGGAGGATTTGGGCGTAAAGCCTTTTAAGATACAGCTGGTGCAAGAACTAAAGCCAGCCGACCTACCACAACGCCGAATTTTTGGTGAATGGGCTCTTGGAAAGCTGGCCGAGGATCCGCTTTTTTATCGAAAAATTGTGTTCAGCGATGAGGCTCATTTTTGGTTGAATGGGTACGTAAATAAGCAAAATTGCCGCATTTGGAGTGAAGATCAGCCAGAAGCATTGCAACAGCTACCAATGCATCCTGCAAAAGCCACTGTTTGGTGCGGTTTATGGGCCGGCGGCATTATTGGGCCATATTTCTTCAAAGATGATGCGAATCGCAGCGTTACTGTCAATGGTGAACGCTACCGAGCGATGATAACAAACTTTTTTTTGCCCGAAATGGAAGTTCTTGACTTGCATGATATGTGGTATCAACAAGACGGTGCCACATGCCACACAGCACGCGAAACAATGGCGCAATTGCGAGGCGAGTTTGGTGAACAGTTAATTTTACGTTTCGGGCCGGTCAATTGGCCGCCTAGATCGTGCGATTTGACACCATAAGACTATTTTTTGTGGGGGTATGTCAAGGCTAATGTCTATAGGGACAAGCCCGCTTCGATTGACGCACTGGAAGCCAACATCCATGCATTCATTCGTGAGATACCGGCCGATATGTGTGAAAGAGTATGCCAAAATTGGACTCAGCGGATGGGCTACCTGAGACGCAGCCGCGGTCAACATTTGCATGAAATTATCTTTAAACATTAAATTGCAAGGTTCAAACTATCGATTCAAATAAATATTTTATTAATTTTTTCGAATTTTTTGTGTTTTTTTTTTTAAAAAGTTCTAAGCCTCTTAAAAAATCACCCATTATATAGGCGACCAAGAATTTTTGTATCAAATATGTAATACAATTTTTTTTATTGCTCTCATTTGACAAAAATTGGCCGGGTTTGGAAAGTGCTTTCAGTTCATCTTTAATATTAACTCAATATGCCAACATGTTTGGTCCGGTGCAACCTTTCTGCACTTTTTGTACCAATAATAAATCACTTGGGTAACCATTAAAAACTACACTGCAACTGGTATAGAATCTTTCCAAATGATTTATGAATTTGGTACTTATTTCTGCAAATGTTTCATTAGTGTTCCACATGATTTTGTGCAGTAAATATCCGCCATCAATAACGTAATGAATATTATCGATACAATCCCTTCAAGCAAAATCGCGGACCCAAATTTCTCGGTTCACTTGGGACTCCAAAAAAAATGAGTGTCTCACACATAATAACCAATTTTCTGTGTGCGCATGTAAAAAGAACGAGAATCGAGAGTATTTTTTTCAAGCATCGAGAAATAGAGAGAGTATAGGCGAAGTATACAATCATTTTGCCTTAATTTCTACAATTTTTTTTTTTTTTTAGTTCAGATTTGTTGGTAGCGTGGCGAAGACGAGACGTTTGCTTTTTTATCTCTTTTTTCTTGTTAAAACTTTTAAACATTTCCAATCAGAAATGCAAATTTCTATTTATTAAATGTAAATTTATATTTGTGGAAATATGTCATGTTTATTAGTGCGAAATACTCTTTAGAAAACGTTTTATGAATGATAAATAAAAAAAACTCTTGAAATGAAAAAATTCTGTTTCTTTTATTTCTGTAGGCAATGGAGAAACTGGAATAGATGGTATGCCTCAATTCATTAATTTTTTTTGGAACCGTTTAAGATTCCATTTGGTTTCGGTTCTCCGAGTATGGTGAATTGAAAAACTCTCTCTCTCACAATACATTCACATAATGGCTCCGTGGTGATTCTAATTTCCATACTAATTTGAGCCGCAAAACGCAGTTTTTCGATCCGTATTTGGATCCGAATGCGAAGTCGTCCATACGTTGTTTGATACGTTTGCGGACCGAAAACGAGCTCGCTTGCTTAAAGGGATTACATATATTCAACGGGTGTGAAAAACTCATATAAGTCTGTTTTCTTGTTTTTTTTTTCTCATGTTTAACCCTGCAAAAATTGCTGTTGGATAGGGTGATAGTTCATAACTGAAATTATCTTCGAATTCAGCCTTAGATGGCTTGCACAAAAGAGAAGATGATATTCTTGAAAATATGGATGGCGATATTTAAGAGATTTAATTAAATCTAGCCTAGAAGTGACCATTTTATTTTAGTATGATTTTTATTTTCTTATTTTATAAAAAGTAACCAGACTGTAATTATAATCAATTATAATTTATAGATAAACTTATTATTCTTGTTTTATAAAATAAAGTTTAGTTTTCTTGTAAAAAATAAGAACTAAAATAATATCAAAGCAAACGCAATAAAAATCGAAAAAATGGCTTACTTTGAGCGACTATATCCTTGTTAATTTTGTCTAAAAAAATATTTCTGAAAACGCCATTTTAAAGAAAATTTTATAATCTTTCTTTTATATAAGGCAATTACTATACCTATCTCTACTGGAAAAAAACTTGAGGGCAAATAAGTAAAATAAACAAAAAAAAAAAAACAATTTTTTGCATTTTTTTTTATTTAAGCACATTAAAAATGTATTTAAAATTTTTTGAAAAGGCTTACTCGATAGTAAATTTTATTCTCTATAATAAAGGTTAACGCCATTTTTTCGAAATTAAGCTTGATTTTCGAGTTATATGCAAAAAACCAAAAGGGTTGCATTTACCCCTCTCCTCAAAACTGCACCCTCTCATTTAATAGCATTCCGCGGTTTTCTCATCTTCAATAACCCATACAATGATTTTTACAATAAAAACCCGGTAATGTCTTAGTTCCTTATTGCCCTGTTTTTTAGGACATAATCAATAGCCTATTACGTTACCAATGAAATGTAAAATAATTTAATAAGAATGATCCATGAAAAGGTTGGTCACTTGGGAAAAGATAAAAGTTATAATCAAGTAAGAAAAAACTATTGGTTCCCAGGTATGAGAAATAAGATCGAGACATTTATTTAGAACTGCGTTAAGTGTATTATGTTTTCAGCGCCAGCCAGAACCAATGACCATAACCTGTATAGTATCCCCAAGAACCCTATTCCATTTGATATGATACATATGGATCATTTCAGGCCCCTACCGGCCTTAAAGTCAAAACGAAAGCATATTCTGGTCATCATTGACGCGTTCACAAAATTGGTACGTTTATACCTGGTCAATTCGTCTAGCACCAAGGAGGTTTGCGCCTCAATGGACAATCATTTTACCTACTAGAGTCGACCTAAACGTATTATAATAGATCGCGGCACTTGCTTCACATCTTTAGAGTTTTCAAGCTATCTCCTGAAACACAATATCGACCATGTTAAGGTAGCAGTGGCCTCACCACAAGCTTATGGCGAAGTGGAGCAGGTGAACCGACTGATCAGGGCAGTGTTAAGCAAACTAAGCGAGCCTATCGACCAGTCAGATTTGGCCAACAAATTATCTGAAGTCGAATATGCTATTAACAAAACAACGCATAGCTCAACAAAGGATTCACCTAGCAAGCTACCCTTTGGAATGGACCAACTCGGCAAAATAGGTGATGAGCTCACAGAATATTTATCCGATAAATTAAATAGCAAAGGGAGATCTGATCTCACCGAAATTGTGTATGTGAAGCAATTTTTGTCTCCCAGAACTATCAAATCGTTAGCGTGTCATAAAAAAAAATTGATACAAGTTAAAACACAAATTACTTTAACAATTACTTTGAAAAAGCAAATATTTTAAAGTGAATTAATTAGACATTGTGGTGTTATTCCAATAAATTAAAAAAAAAAACATGAACTGCATTGTTCAGGGCTGTCAAAATCGAAAAAAAAGTCGATAAAAAAAATTTCCTGTCACAAGTGAGTTTTATTATTTTTTTCTCAAGGAAAGTGTTTAGATTGATAAACTATTAAACAACATATTCAAAATGGATTAAACTTTAATTTAAGTCAAGAATATTAATATTTAATTGAAAATGTGCACATAATTGTTTCGTTAGAATTTAATTGAGGGATATGTCAAACTGAATTCCCTGCAAACAGTAGCGTATGTGCATATATTGGCGCTTGTAAGGCGCAACTATCTATAAAGCGCCCTTTTTATGAGGAAATTATTTTTTGTTATTAAATCGATTTTGTACGTTTGAAGTTAGTTATAAAATATCTATTTGTTTCGTCATCAACTTATTAGTTCATGTTTCAATGTTAATTTGACTTTTCAGTATGGTGTCTATCAGTTCATGTTTGGTTGCTCATCGCTCATGTTTAAAGTTTAATCCATTGGGGCATATTCATAGTCGCAGATAGCCCAGGTTTAACTAAACTACAGTTTAAGACAATTTTGGCTCAATGAATACAGACCGATTTTAATTACAAATTGGTGGTTTTATATTTGTATAAATGAGAAACTTAAAAAAATAGAATCAACGCCTGAAAATTCATCTAAACCTATTCAAATAAACCTATATTTAACTTAAGATTATCGTTTTGACGATTGCTGTCGCTACTTTTGCCTTAACATGTGATTAAGAGACAGCTATCTTCAAAACGACGATCACCACAATTGAACTATCATCTTAGTCGATTCCACCTCTGGACAGTATATTTCAAATCGCTGTGTGAAAAAAATGATTCGATAATTAAGATTGTGATAAGCTTCATTTTAGTATGAAATAAAAGACTTTGCCTATGCTATAAACATTTTCTATACTAAAATTCACCACATGATAATCTTAATTATCGAATAACTTTTTTCACACAACGATTTGAAATGTGCGGTCGAGGTAACTATTATAGTGCATAAAAATACCTTTCCAACGAGATAAGTCGCGTTCTTATTGATTGGAGCAACACATTTTTGCCTATACTACATACCTATAAAATTTACATTTCATATACCAAAATTCACCAAATTACAATATTAATTAGAGAATAACTTTTTTCACACCAGGAATTTGATAAAAGCTGTCAGGGTAGCTATTGTAGTATATAAAAAGACCTTTTCAGAAACATATGTCTTGTTTTTATTGGTAATGCAATCCCATTGTTGCATATACTACATACTTACATTACATATATGTTTAAATTAGGTATATGTACCAAATTCCAATATTTGTTGGCCAATAACTTTTTTCACACAGTGATTTGGGAAGAGCTGCCATAGTTAGTATTCATATACACAAAAATACCTTCTCAACGTCATACGTCTCGTTGTTATTTGTTATGTAGGCCGTTTTGTCCGGTTCTCCTTTAATCGTTTTATTATTGATTTTGATATTTCTGTTTTTCGTCGAAATTTTATGCTTCCGATTGGGTCAGTTTTTTAATAGAGAAATGTGTGGGTCATAAAAAATTAACAAAAAGACAAAATCAAATTACAAATGTTTTATATCACGATTCGATTTCATGCAAAAATGAAGTTGATAGTGATTTTTGGTAGTGAGTTATTTCTTAATAAATTTAACGCAATCAAAACTTTGTCTTTTGTATATTACATGTTTCTTATTTTTTTTTTCGATTTTTTTTCAACCCCTTCCCAGTTCTTTTAACTTTAATCGTTCTTAAATAAAAAATAATTTTCCTTCAAAGGTGTTTTCTCGTGAAACAACCACTTGTGTTGGCTACCACCGAGTATTACATTTTGGCTGTAAAATTGCAGAAATGCTAGTTGTCCAAATGCAATTGTAAATTAGAAAAACCTTCATTTGGATGGGCACGATCAGGTGACCTCGGTGGTGCAATGCGTTGTGCAACGGCCTCTGAGGGAGCTTGGTCTAGGTTCGAATCCAGTTGACGGCGAACACAATTTATAAATTAAAATTGGAACTAAAGACTAAGCACCACTAAATGGAATTTGATGATTGGTGTGGCAGCCATGAAATTGCAATAATTCCAGCCAAAATGTAATACTCGGTGGTAGCCAACACAAGTGGTTGTTGTTCATTCAAAAAATAATTTTTACTTGCGATATACGTAGTATAGGGCAAGTTTAGGATTTGTACAAAAAAAAATTCGAGATGATAATTTTCCCTAACATTACGATGATAGAGAACACGAAAAAAGTGGGTCTCGCAATTCTGTCTGTCTGCCTGTCTATCCGTCTGTCCGTCTGTCTGTACCTCGACCTGCAGCCTAAATGGCTGAAGCGATTTTCTTCAAACTTTCGACTTAAGTTTCTTATGTGATTCCCTACAGGGGAAATTGATTTATTTCAAAAACGGCTCTAACGATTTTCAAAAAAAAAAAATTACGATTACTAAAATAAATATTTTGGTCGAAAAAAAAAATGTATAACGGTTATTAACGGTACCTGTCAACAACCGATTTTTTGGTTTTAAAATTTCTCGTTAACTGCTACACCGATTTCAACTAAAATTTGTATACAAAAGGTCGCTTACAATTTCAACAATTTTGCATATAAAAATTTTCGAAAAAATAATTTTTGGATTTTTAAAAAAATAATGAATTTTCTTTTTTGAAAATTCAATATCTTGAAAACGGGCTAATGAATTTTTTTTTTGATTTTGTGAAAAATTGTATTTTATAAAATACTAGAAGTTCGCATACCAAATTTTATTTTGAAAAACGTTCAAGAATTTTTATATATAAAAAATTAATTTAAAAAAAAACCGCTCTAACGATTTTTGATTTTTTTTTTTCATAAATTCATATTTATTAAACAAATCAGATGACATACTTTCTTTTTAGCTCTATCTGTTTTAGATATTAAAATAACTAATTTATAATAATTCATAGTAATCATTTATTGTTTTTAAAACTTGTTTTTTAATTATATCATAATGTTATGGAACCAATACATATGTACGTTAACTATTTCAAGCTACGTTAAAGTTTGTTAGCTACGAGAGCAAGTTTTGTGCGATCCAGTCGGGCCCATTTTTTAGCTTTGACATTGCAACTCTTGTTTTTGACCATAGCAACAAAAAAGAATGCACCAGTAAAACAAATAACCAAATAACGCCAAGAACTTAAACGTCATTAAGGGTAGGTTTCCCTTGCATTTTTATTTTAGTGCGTTGACTGATTGTTACATAACTTTATTAGTTGTGAAGGTAATTTGTTAAAATTTGGCTTTTTTGGTAATAAATAAATATACGCACATAGGTAGGTAGAAATGGCGGCCATGGGCAGTCTAGCCCATAGCCCAATTAGCGCTGAAGTGCGCCGTTTTGATACCATAACTCGTTTGAACCTGTGGATGGAATTGAAGAGAGAAAATATGGGCATATCCTCAGGATATCGTCCCTTTTTATTTAGTTTAGAATAGGATTTTGTTGTAGCTTTAAGCACAATCATCAGAAAGTGGATCACCCACTCAACCAGATCAGCACCCGCACCATCCACAGTTAGCCCACTAGGCAGTTCGTTGGCTGGCACTGGAGCGTCCACTGATCTGATTGGATGATCATCCGGCCGCTGTACACCACAAACTCCCCCCAGAACCCTAGTCCACTATCTTGTGATCATAGGGAATCGACGGATGGTATAATGCAGAAGTAGCCGAAATTTGTCCTAGAGCCATTTCGTCGCTTTGAGAAAAGAAATCAAGTCTTTGATCTTCATTTCACAAAGTTCGTTAATGTCGTCAAAGAATACTCTTCCGAGTGACTGTTTTCTAGCTTTGGCCAGAGCAGGGCATTTGCAGAGGAAATGAACTACTGTTTCCTTTTCCTGCTGGAAGTGTAGATGGGTCTTAGTTGCGGACTTCGACTCTTTTGAGTGTTTTCCTATTTTCAAGTTCAAGAATGTTTCAATGGATCTAGAATTAACTTCGGTTTCCTTTTGCACCATTTTCTTCCCCAAACTCCTATGACTGTGAGCTAGCAGACTACTGGTTTTTGAAGGTGGCTCATGGTGCACGAGGACCGGAGGATCACACGGTTGTGCCAACCCTCGCTTCAATACCAGTCAACAAATTGCCTAGTTGGCACAGTGTAGATGGTTTTTAGTTGCGAACTTTGGTCCTATCGGGTGTTTTTCCTATGTCCAAATCCTTAATAAGTTTCATCTCATGTATAAATCCAATAAAAGCGTCTGGTGATACAGGCGGGTGGTACTTTCTCTGGTAACCACAAGTCATGTTGTGCAAACAGACGGAGGTGTACAGAGATTACCATATCCGAGTGTGCGACTTGATGATCACCCTAAGGGATCAGATCGTATGCGTCCCGGGCAAATCAGCAAATTGCTTAGCGTAGCATACTGCAGCTGAACTCGGGTGTAGGCGATGATCCGTTGGGAGATCTATCACCAAATACCCTCTTTTTCTTTAAAAATGTTCTTTTAACCCACAGGTCAAACGAGTTATGGTATCAAAACGGCGCATTACCGCGTTAATTGGGTCATCGAGCACGGATGCTTGTGACCGCCATCTCTACCTACCTACCTTTCCTGCTGGTCCTCACAGCTCCAACAGTGAGTTTTGTGAGGTATGCCCAGCTTCGCTGCAAGTAGGAATGGAGGCGACTGGCGGTGGGAACCAAATTAACATGGCGTTATATGGGAATAAGTGGGTGAAGGTGGGCACTCCCCTTTTCTGTTGTTTTTGAAAAATTTTCGTGTGCACGTGTGTATGCGTCATGGGGCTGGGGGCGGGGGGATGGTGAGGCTTGGGAGTGTATTTAATTAGAAAAAAACAATGATGTTGAGAACCTTTGGGGATTGAACCAAGAACCTTTGGATTGCCGTCGGGTGACAGTTCCACTAGGCCATTGGAGCTTATAGAAGTTGAGGTGTTAAATGTTTATTTAAATAGCATTTAAAATCGTACAAATGTGGTTTGTTAGAATGGTTTGTGGATAAGGTGATTAAGTGTTGGGTGGAAAGCTTGGAAATCATATAAAAATATAATTTAAAAGCGAATTAAGTGTTAGGTGGAAAACTTTGAAATCATATAAGAATATAATTTAAAAGCTTATTAAGTATTGGGTGGAAAACTTTGAAACACTACAAAATGTGGTATGTTGAAATGGTTTGTGGATAAGATTGTAAAGTGGTGGTTGGTAAACTTCGAAATCATATAACAATATAATCTAAAACCGTACTAAGCTATATGGTATGTTAATATTACTAATTGAAGTCTATAAGTGTCAATCAATCAAAAAAAATCAAATTCCACTGAGCCATTAGGTTATTCGATGAATCTGAATGAGAAAGAAGAACAAATTTTTATTTTGACCAAACGAAAAAAAAAATATACACAATTGTTTGAAGATTTGAACTGACACCTCTGGCTTATAGTCTGAGTGACAATTCCACCGAGCCATCGTTGCTCTTAGCAACATACATGCTAAAAATGTTTTTATGCGTTTTTATTTCTTGTGGTTTGTTTTTAATGCCAGTATACCATCTAATGGTGGTATGAAAAATTATTGTATGATTTTGTTTGATTATGACGGTAAGAGTAAAAATGATGACGTTGGTATCTTGGCACGTGAGGGTAATTCAGGTCATCTACTTATGCATTGCAACAAAAGCTTTTGACCGCCAGTAACCTGAAAAAAGAATTTTGATTTCATATTATCCAAAGAACTAAATGCTTACGAAGATAAACGCATTCCATGAAAAAAAAAAAAAATATGAAGCCTTATAACCAAAGATAATTTATTAAAACAATTTGATTCAAATTACTTTTTAAGGTTACTGACGGTCAGAAGCTCCTGTTTCATTGCAATAGTAGATGAAAGAAATGCAGTGCGTTTTCAATTGCTTTTCGTTCGAAGTCAATATACATATATGCTCAAAAATCGAATAAAAGCACGATACATTTTACTATATTAAGTAGTATCATTAAAATTTTATAATGGAGTTCTTAAATAAGTTAAACAAATTTTCACAAGAAAATGCGCTTCTACCTCTGAAGGATATGCCTTCAGAAGATCAAAGAATTTGCGGTGCTAAGCGCTGCAACACTAAATACGGGGAGAAGATATTGGTGGAACTTGACACCGTAAGATCTTTTCTCCCCGTCAAATTCAACTCACTGAGCAACGACGAGGTGATTCAAATGACGGGGCATATGATGAGGGTGATCCAGCCTTCTAGAGGAAGCTTCGAGACAACAATAAAATTTCTTCCCAAACCAGAGGAAGTTGTAGAAGAAGAAGATCTTCAGGAGCTAGATGTCTTCGAAATGGACGAGGACGAAGATCATCAACCCTACTCGCGCAAGCGAATGCGAACATCAAATTAAGTGTATATACCTTATTGTTTAAAAAAAAAATAAATAAAAAATATTGAAAAATGTACAAATTTACTTTTTTTTTATTTTTTCCTGATTAAAGTTGTCGTTTTTTTTTTACTTGGGCTTGCTACTTTTGAAATTGTTCTTGATGCGAAGTCATCATTTTTTCATGATAAAAAAAAAAACATCACATGCATTAAACATACATATGCTATTTTGTTTTATTTTTAGGTTTAGGTCTGATTACAAAATAACGGTGTATCAGTACAATACAAAAGGCCGGGTAATAATTTTTGACGGGGCCCCTACAAATTACTCTACTGAAAAAAGGATTAATCTTCTTCATAATGCGAAACATTTCAACTTGATTACCTCCTGTACTTCAGCTTTTAGTTGTTCATACTTTTGTGTAGAATGTCATGTACCGTACAACGTTAAGTCAAAACACAGGTGTAACAAATCATGCCCGCAATGTCAGAAATCACCTAGTTGTAAAGAGGTGGAACATGAAATTGATTGTCATGATTGCCATAGGAGCTTCCGAGGTAAAACATGTTTTGATAACCACAAATCATCGAGCTCGGGCAAACAAGCAATTTGTGATGAAATGAAACGATGCTTTAAATGTCTGAAGACAATTAGTCCAAGAGAACATTTTTGCAACGAATATTTTTGCAAACAGTGTACAAAATTTGTTCCCAATGACCATCAGTGCTATATACTAAGAGATGTAAGAACACCAAAAACAGACAAGTGCCTCTACATTTTCTATGATTTTGAAAGTAGACAGGAAGACGACCAAACTAACCAATCTGAAGAAAATTAGCTGAAAATACACAAACCAAACCTATGTGTATTTCAACAAAGGTGCAGCTCCTGTATTGAAGTTGAAAATTTACATTTTTGTAATGTGTGTAAATTTCGGGAGCAAATTATAACTCAAGACGTAGTATCAAGATTTCTGCATCATATAATGGAAGTTCGAAAGATTTTCAAGAAAGTGATAGTAATAGCACATAACGGACAGGCTTATGATCACCAGTTTATTTTAAACTATATTCTGGTTAAAACAAGTCTGAAACCCGAACTTTTACTGCACGGAAGTTTTTACTGATGACGATAACAAATGTGAAGTTCCTAGACTCGGTGAATTATTTTCCCATGGCACTGTCTAAGCTACCAAAAGCCTTCGATCTGTCTCATTCATTAAAGAAAGGCTTCTTCCCGCATTTTTTTAACCTGGCAGTGAATGAAAAATACGTAGGAAAACTGGCTGATGCAAAATATTACGGCCCGGATACTATGAAAGCTGAAGATCGTGAAGTCTTTCTTAAATAGTATGGAGACCATAAAAATAGCGAATTTAATATGCAACGTGAGTTAGTTGATTACTGCATCAGTGATGTAAAAATTCTTTCAAAAGCCTGTCTGAAATTCCGGGAACTGTTCTTAGTGCAGAACCCTTTTTAGAGTGTACATCAATCGCATCAGCTTGTAGTCTTCTTTATCGACGGAATTTCCTCGAAGAAAATACTATTGGCTTGATCCCGAAAAATGGCTATTGATTAACTGATAATTACTCGAAAGTTTCGATCAAATGGTTAATTTGGGAAGCAACAAATCGAAATATTTACATAAAGCATGCTGCCAATGGAAAAGAAATGGTTGTAGCAGGAGTCAAGGTGGATGGGTTCTGTGAGGAAACTGGTCAAGTTTTCGAATTTCATGAATGTTATTATCATGGACACCCTTTGTGATTGAATCACAGAAGAGATGAGCCCTTGGGAAAGGATCAATTCGATACACTTAACCTGAGGTACAAAAGAACACAATCGAAAATAGCTCGACTAAATTCTTTTAATTATGAGGTAATTGAAATCAGGGGTTGTGAGTTTGAAAGAAAGCTGTCGCTTATGAGCCGTAGTGATTTAGAATTTTTAGAAACCCACCCTCTTATTGAAAAATCCCCACTTAATCCTCGAGACACTTTTTATGGAGGAAGAACTGGCAATACAACTATGCATTATAAATGTAAAAAAGATGAAAAAATCAAGTACCTAGATGTATGTTCTTTATACCCTTGGGTATGTAAATATGGTAAATATCCTAAAGGGCATCTACAAGTATATACAGAGCCTTCCATAATTTCTCAAATGAAGTTAGAAAATATTAGTGGAATTATAAAATGTAAAGTAATACCTCCAGAAAAATTGTTTCACCCTGTCCTACCATTAAAACAAAACAATAAGCTGATCTTTACATGATGTCGAACATGTAGCAGCATCAGATCAAAGAATAAATATATCATCATTCAGATAACGATCGAGCTATATATGGAACATGGGTTAATGAAGAAGTGAATAAAGCAATTGAAAAAGGATATAAACTTGCTGAGATATTTGAAATATGGAAGTACGATGTAGTACAATATGATAAAGATTCGGATTCAAAAGGTCTTTTTGATACTATCATGGATAAATTTCTTAAAATTAAACAAGAAGCTTCCGGATGGCCCACCAACTGTGAAACCGAAGAAGAGAAGCAACATTACATTTCTCATTTCTAAGACAAAGAAAATATTCAGCTTGATTATTCTTGCATTTCGAAAAATGAGGGAAAAAGATCTTTTTCTAAGTTGATATTGAATTCATTCTGGGGAAAGGCTGGTCAAAGAGAAAACCAAACACAGACACGTGTTGTTAACAGTCCTTCTGAGTTATACGAAATCCTTACAAACCCTTCTTTACAAGTTTGTAACGTCTTACCAATAAATGAAGAAAATGCAATTGTAAACTACTTAAGTAAAGAGGAAGCAATAGAATGTTTGTCTACTGCAAATGTTAGCATTGCGGCGTATACAACTGCTCAAGCACGCCTCAAACTGTACGGATTCTTGGAAAAATTGGATAGAAGAGTACTGTATTATGACACAAACTCTGTAATTTATATAAGTCGAGAAGGAGAGTTCGAACCAGAGGTAGGAGACCTAATCGGAGACTTGACAGATGGGCTTGAGTCTTACGGCAAAGGTAGTTATATAATGGAATTTGTAAGTGGCGGTCCAAAAAACTACGCTTTTAAGATCTTTAACTTTAAAGATAACGTTGAAAACTTTGTGTGCAAGGTTAAAGGTATATCCCTCAACTACTCATCTTCAAAAAAAGTCAACTTTGAGAGTATAAAAGTCGTACTAAAGAACATCAAGTGATAACGAAAACGGAACAAAAAACTTACAGACCTATTTTGGAGAAACGTTACTACCTCCCTGATAATAGTTCCCTTCCGTATGGATTCATGAGAAAAACCGACTCATCGTTAGATGAATGAACATATTTGTCTATACTTTTTTCTTAATAAATAATAAAAACAAACAAAAAAAATCAGTTTATAATAAAGATTTTGTTTTATTTTAAAATGGGTGTTACAATAGACGAACTTCACTTATGAACTTACTCAAAAGATAAACATTTTGAAGTGCACAACATTTCTCGTGGTACATACATTTTATTTAGTTTGGATAAATAATTTTGAGATCTTTAAAATTTGGATAGGTGTATTTTTCTTCAATGTTAACAACATCCACAATTTCATTTTTTAGTGTCTTTTTAAGCCAATGTGTTTTTTCTAACCCCTTGACGTAAACCAATCCATTTTTAATTTCGTGTTGAAGAAAAAACTTAACGTGACGAAAATCTGTGTATCCACTGTCCCAAGCTAAGCCGTGATGATTATGAAATATCCAATTAGCTTGTTTTTTAAGTTATATTGAAAGTAGACTAAAATTAAATGGAGGTGAAATAATAAAATGATGGTGACGTCCATTGTGGTACACGGCTGCCTCCTTCAAAATTAACTCATTGTTGAATCCTCTAAATCCTTGAAAGTCTGCAATGTAATTTAACATGTTTGCTGATTAACTGTTAAGTGAGTTTGTTTACTTCTCCAGTTATTGGATTGTATTCAATTAAACGATCATGAAGAATCAGACAATACATTGTTGTTGAAGGTGGGACAACAGTAGATATTTTGAGTTCGATTTTCACATCAACTGGTCCAGTTTTAATTGATTCATTTTGACGGGAACAATCAATTACCAAAATTGGAGCGATTTCTTTGATTTCTTGACGAGATAATAGTGGTTGTGGTGGTTTTTGATAATAAGATGGTTGAAATTTACTGTACAAGTCATACAGAATTGCGTATCTATCCAGATCAATTTTAAGATTTAGATCTTCGCGTGGATAGGACTCAGAGTTCAAATGAACTTTGACATTACTCACATCACATTGGTCAAATTTGCTAACATCTTTATCTCGTAGGTTTTTCCGTGCTGTTTGTAGAGCGATTATAATATATCTTGGGTTTTCAAGCTGACTTGAAGTTTTAACTGTCCACACATGATCAGTAGAAGGTGGAAGTGCAGGATATTCGTACATTTCGTAATTTCGAAAATTAATTTGAATTGGTTTCGTTTGTATTTGTTTTAATAGCGAAATTTTATTTGAATCAGACATGGTAATGTGTGGAACTCTCCATTGCAGCTTATGAATTGTAAGTTTTAAATCTTCTTTTTCCGTAGTAATATAAGCGTTTTCATTAGATCTAGTACGAATAAAAATCAATTCATGCCTAGCATTTGAAATGATCTTTTTATAATCCTCAGCAAATCCTAAAAGGTTTTTCAATGGAATACAAAAGTTGGATTTCCCTGATGAAAGTTCGATGGTACTCTTTCCTGTCCATGAAGCATTTTCTAAACATTAACTTTCATTCTCATACAATGATATAAAATTTTTTAATACTGTAGTTATACCAACATTTTTATTGTTTTCAAAAGCTACACCGTTAAGTTCGTAGTGTATTTCCTCGAAAAGAAATGCCATAGCATTGTTACAGAGTTTTGCTGTAGAAGTATTTCCATCTGTTTTTGTAAGACTTCCTTCTATGTAAATAAAACTTTCGCTGGGTAAAATGCACAAGTCCTGTTGATGTATAGGGATACGTATTTCATCACTGGTATTGAAGGATTGAAGAAATGGTGAATAACAATGGTACTCAAATTTTGTTATGCTGTTATCATAGCTTGGTCCTTGGGTAATATTCAATATTTCACTCATTTTTTTTTTTTTACTTTAACACAAATCCTAGTGAAAGAAGAAAATCTTTATTTTCAAGCTTTAGTTTTGGTCTTGACAGCTTTGGTGTTCTATGAGAACTAACTGAATTAACATCTTTGACTTGGGATATATAATTATAGACCAACATTATACAGAGTTTGGTATTAAATGCAATCGAATTGTTATTGTTTTTCCTCTAAAATGTATCAAATCTCCGTCTTGATCTACGAGCTTTAAAGATAAAGAAGTGATTCCTTCGACATTCACACGTAAATAGATAACATTTTTTTTGGTGAGAATTCATGTATTGTATGCATAGGAGTATTATTTAAATAGGAACCAACTATAGTATTGCACTCAATGCGTATGACATTTACTTTGTTAATATCAACAGGTAAATCTGACATGTGCAATATATTTGGTTTAAGGATGCGTTTACCAAAACCCAGTAGTTTTCCGATAGTTCTAGGTCTATCGAAGAAAATTGGCTCATTACTTTCGACTTCTGCTTTCAATGTATTATTATTTGCTTCTATTTTTGCTATTGCTGAAGATTTTCGTATTGACAATGCTTCTGAAATCACGAGGGAAATATCATCGATTTCATATGATCCTATTGGAATTTTAAACATAGATGGCCACAATTATTCGAATCATAATCTTGGTACCTAGTATAATTATATTTGATTGTTTTACCTAAATAATTAATAATTTCGCTTGGTGGTTGAAGGTTCCCAAAGCTATCAAAATATTCTATTTCCTTATCGTTTTTATAATACGCTACCCAATGTGTTCCAGGTCCGTTTGAAGAATCAAGATTGACAATTCCACACTCGTTTTTCCATGGTTTATTTTTTGGCAAATTATCGCGCATGAAAACTCCTCGAAAATGAGGGATTACATATTTTGCGAAATTCCTCAAATCTATTTCATTCAATGCACGTTTGGGGAGCGATCTTAAAAGTTTTTTGACTGGGGATTTAAAAATAAACCAAGTCCTTTCTTATATGGCTTTAGATGTAATCCATGACCCATTGCAATAGCTTCCATTTTTTGGTCATGACGTTTCTTCTCTTCTAATTCTTTTTTTAGCGTTTTTAGCGTCATTGACAGCCTTAGCTACCCCCGCAGTTCCTCCAGACAATGACCCTAATGCTGAAAGCCTTGCGAATAGGTAATAGGTACTACACCACCAGATTTAGGTACTGAAATAACTCTGGGTGTTTTAATGTTGTTTTTCTTCATTGTCCTATTAGCGGTTGACAAAGCAATTTTTATAGCTTTCTCTAACTTATGAGGACTTTTCAACATAAGGAGTTTCCCAACATTTTTGACTGATTGGTTGAAAGTCAGTTTAGACTTGTTGTTCTTTATTTTATTTATTGCAAGTTTGCACTTGCCTTTTATTTTGTTAGTTACACCCATTCCTAATTTTACTTTTGACTTCATCAAATTAGCAACTAATAACGCACTTGCTCGTTCAACTAAACCGGCATTACTTGATTTCACTCTTTACCAAGCTTTTTCAGCTAAAATTGTATCTGCTAAATGTCCATCAGACGTATTTTTATATTTAAAATAAGATATATCGTGTTGTTTGCAAGCTTGATCAAGTAAATTGATCCCTTTTTCACCTCGAGCTAAACGTTCTTGAAGTTTTGTCCCATGTCCACAGTACTGATAACCAGGTAAATGTAGTTCAACAGGAAGTTTGTTTATTACGGAATTGAATAAACCTTCTCCTTTTACAGTTGCTTGCTTACTGTTAGGTTTTCTAGAATAATCAATCATTTTATGAGCTTGACGATTTACGAGAATGAATAGTTATTTACTAAAACTATTTTAATAAAAACTCTGCATTTAAAGAAAAATATTTAGTTGATATCAACATGCGATTCATAAAACAAGAGGCATCGTTTGCCAATAATAAATTTTGATCTGACCAAAAATATTGAACCAACAACGAAACGTAGTAAATTATTACCAAATAGCATAAGAGGATTGATTACAGGGCCCTCGAATTGTGGAAAAACCAATGTTATGATGACTTTGTTGCAACATCCAAATGGTTTAAAATTTGAAAATATTTATATTCACTCTAAGTCATTACATCAGCCAAAGTATGAATTTCTACGGAAAGCTGTAAAACCAATAAAAAATATTGGATTCCTTACGTTTTCCAATAACTGCGAAGTTATTCCACCTGAAGAAGCTAAACCAAACTCGATATTTATTTTTGATGACATTGCGTGTGAAAAGCAAGATTCTATTCGTACTTACTTTAGTATGGGTCGACATCATCAAATTGATAGTTTTTATTTATGGCAAACGTATACAAGAATACCCAAGCACTTAATTCGAGATAATGCAAACTTCCTCATCGTCTTCAAACAGGATGACATGAATTTGAAACATATTTATAATGATCATGTCAATTCGGATATGTCATTCTCTACCTTTCAAAAAGTTTGTGCAGATTGTTTGAACACTAAATATGGTTTCTTGGTAATTGACAAGGATAACTCTTTGAATGAAGGTCGCTATAGAAAAGGGTTCGATTGTTTTCTAAACCTTTCCGTAAAGATTTAAATCAAGATATTATGAAATGCGAAATAATTGAATGTGTTGTGATTGAAACATCTGGTGTTTGCTACCTTGTCAGATTACCAAATAATAAAGAAGGAATAATGATGTGGAATAATTATAACAAAAGAATATTGAAACTTTATGTTAACGAGAAAATAAGATGTGTTGTGGTAAATGAAGTTAATGGATATATTGATTTGATAAACGTAAAAGAACAAATAGATCCGGTAACCGGTTCTAGGCAGTTAGGAGCTATTCAGTTATCGGTTCAGCATGGTTCAACGACCGGTTTCTAGCGGTTTCATGTGGATCGAAGTGGTTTTTCATACGGTTCGACTCGATTCAGAGAACGGTTCCTAGTGGTTTAATGTGGATCGAAGCTGTTTCTCATACGGTTCAACTCGGTTCAGAGACCAGTTCCTAGCGGTTTCATGTGGATCGAAGCGGTTTTTCATACAGTTCGACTCGGTTCAGAGACCGGTTCCTAGCGGTTTCATGTGGATCAAAGCGGTTTTTCATACGGTTCGACTCGGTTCAGAGACCGGTTCCTAGCGGTTTCATGTGGATCGAAGCGGTTTTTCATACGGTTCGACTCGGTTCAGAGACCGGTTTCTAGCGGTTTCATGTGGATCGTAGCGGTTCTCCATCTGCGTATCAGTAGATCTTTATATAATAGATCAAAATATTATTATACTTCATATGAATAGAAATGTTATATGAGAGCACTTCACAAAAATTCACTGAGCACAAAATAATCGTTAAAAGTGGTTCAACGCTGATTGGAGATCAATTTTTATCAGCTCAGCAGACTAGTAGTAAAATCAATCTGAATTTAACTCTTGTAGAAAGACTGTTTCAAGGAATACGAGAGCTATTTACCGTATGTTTCAATAAAAATAAAACAAAAGTATCAACATGATGGATATAGATGTAAAATTAAAGAAAGAGCTTATTAAAACTACCAATAATCTGCGAAAGAAATATAAAGCCCTTAGAAACGGTAGAGAAGCTTACGAAACTCAAATAGAGGACGCCTTAGAACCTATTACTATTCCTCTTAACAAATTAGTAAAAAAAATCAAACAATAAACCAGGAGAAGAGGAGGAACGAGAGCAAAGTGTTTTCGAAACTCCTATCAAGAAAATAAAACATCATTTAGATAAAGACGAATTCATCACACCACCCTCAAATAGTTCATCACCGTTTTCACCCAACAGCAACGAGTATACACCAAAAACACATAATGAAGCTTCCAGAGGTAGAAAAACAACAAAAAGCCTTCGGGTTAGTCATCGTGACTTTGTTGAACAATTATCCGAAAAAGAATTTCAAAGTATTCCGCAAAAATATATAGATTTATTTATAAACAATTCTACGTTGCTTGAAGGTGTTTATGGGATACGTTTAAAAAATGAAAAAATGTACATAGGAAATGAAGAGTTTAACATTCACGGAAAAGATATAACGATAAAAACCAAAATCTTTGAAGGAACAGAGGGGTTGTACGAGTTAAAATTTAAGAAAGTTCTACATGAAAAAATTTACAATACCAATGATTTAAAAAACTACAAATCTATACTGCTTGAAACCAATGCACATCGAGTTTCCCATGATCCTACAAAACAAATTAACGGCAATCGAGGTCACAAGTATAAGCTTATAAAAAGTTTGTTTAAGAATACTTTTTCGCCTTCAACGTGGAGCGGATTAATGCAGTTATCAAACAAAAAAGACTATATATTTTGGGATGACCCCAATGAGCTTGTAGATAGATTTAAACTTTTAATCGTGTCACAACTAGCAGGAAATAATAATCACACTAATGAAATTATTTTGATTTTATATTATTTAATATTAAAATGAGTGTTGATAAATTTGGCCGTTTCTCAAATAGAGTCTCACATAGAGTAAGGATAGGCCCAAAAGGGGATCAGGGTGAACAAGGCCCACCCGGAATACAGGGGGAAAGAGGATTTCCGGGACCCCCAGGTGAGAGATTTCTTAAAACAGAAAACGGTGTTTACAACCTGAATTGGAAACGAATGAAAATTATTCAAGAACCACAAGACAAAGATGACGCTGCTACCAAACTCTATGTTGACGAAATAATTGAGAAAATAAGTAAACACATTCTAAATGAAATTGATAAAATATTTAAATATTTAAACAATGTAAGTAGTCACCACTTTTACTTCCAGCAATCTGTCCGCCTGTGGTTTAATTTTTCTCTGCGATAGTTTTTCTATTTTTATCGTATATTTTCGAAATTGTGCGATTTAAATTTATAACCGTGTACGAATAGTTTATTATAACTCTTCTTTTTGATTGTTTAATTTAAACTTCTTTAAAAGCGGCAATTAATTAATTAATATTATAAAGAAATACATTTCATTGGAATTATATTACATTGAGTGATCTCCTCCCTGTGTCATAGCTGCATAAAATTTCTATTCTACATCTTCCATCTCATCTGTTTTAGTGAGTGCAATATCTATTGTTTTGGTTATGTTCTGCCAAGCAATACATTTGATTCTACACAAAGTTTAAGAGATTTTGTTTTATATTTACAAATCCACCATTTATATATATATATATATCTACTCGGCTGTATGGTTACAAGCATCACACCTCCTATCCTGCTTTATTGACATAACATTTATATAATATTTGTCTCATCTACCGGTGAGTACATTTTAGTACATGTTCTGCCTTTAGCAATATAGAGAATATACGAAACCTTATATGGTTCTATTTGCATGTTTACAAATCAACAACAAAACAACACTCGTCCCATCATCAAAGCTGTTCATTATATTACTTGTGCGAGAATTAACAACTGTCTCCTCTCCTACGATTGCAATTTATATTCAACCAGTGTTGCCGTGCAGACGGATATAAATTTTCAAACAGCGTTGCCGCGTAGACATAATAAAATTGTCAACTAAAATTTAAACAAAAAAAATACGATCAAAACTAAAAAAATAATAAAAATTCTTAATATAATTAAATTCAAAATGACTAAGTGTGCATCTTGTGATAGCATTGCTGATTACATGATTGACTCCTTAATGTGTTATGGAAGTTGTCAAAGAAACTTTCATGTAAAATGCATTGACGCTCCATATAGCACCATTAAACTATTCAACAAGAGTAAATCATTTTACTATTTCTGTGACGACTGCGATCCATTCGCAGAAACGAATATTGCTCGTAATGTTCTTCAAAACACAAAGCATTTATAAAATGTTCATAAACAATTAACGCTACTTTCGGATAAAGTTGAAAACATACTCTCTTTACCACAGTTGAGAAATAGACAGACAAGAAGTAAAACTAAAACTAATAATTCCGTCGCACAACCAAGTATTGTAGCGCCATCAAAACGTAAAAATGACGAACTGGATGCTGAAAATTCCATTGAAAATCCCTTAACCAAAAACCTATGTTTTCTTCTTTTGCGCTGTCTCACCCAATATCCAGCTTCAACTTTAATCATAATGTTCCCACTCCTCAATCACTTTTACCCTCGCTGCCGTTAGCAACAACTAATAACGCGATATCAGAAGCTATGGTACTTCAAGATACACCAGCTATACCAATACAGTTAACATCTTCATCATCAAATCTCACACTTCTAAAAACCAGATTCATTAAGATCAATTAATTATTCGTCATGTCTAATATTAATCATAGCCTGATAATCACTGATATCTTAAATTTTCTTAAACAAAATCAACAAACTTTACTAGAAGAGCACTACGAGGAGCTTTTGAACTGTATATGCCTTTTGAGAAGTTTTGAGAATGAATCTTCAGAATCATCTAAGAACGGATGTCATTTTACCAATTGTCTTTGGTCCTCAAATTTATGTAAGGAAGGACCAGATACCTGTGCGTGCTATATGTTAGAAAATAGATTGATAAGAATTAAAAAATTAATGTTATTGTATAAAAGATTAAAATAAAAACATACATAAAGATAAAACATTGAACTTTTTAATTAGTCTTTAAAAAGATGGATAAAAGAAACATTGTCGATGAATTGCATAAGGCTGGCCGGAGGTATTTTAAAAAAAGACGAGTTATTATTAAGGGTTTAGATGATTTATGGCAGGCTGATTTAGTCAAAATTACTCATCAGAAAATAATGGTTTTCGATACCTTCTCACAGCAATTGATGCTTTTTCTAAATTTGCATGGACAGTACCTATTAAAACTAAAACAGGGTCGAGCTTCTCCAGCGCATTGCGAATTATATTTAATGAAGGTCGTATTCCAAAAAATTTACAAACAGATAATGGGAAAGAATTTTTCAATACCACTTTTTAAAGTCTTATGAAAAAATATAAGGTCAATCATTACTCTATATTTAGTGCTCTCAAAGCATCGATATTCGAACGATTTAATCGTACCTTGAAAACAAAAATGTGGAAAGAATTTAGCACTAATGGTTCATATCGTTGGATCGATATTATAAACCAGCTTACTTGGAATTACAATAATTCGACACATAGTACAATCAAAATGAAACCATCCAGTGTTAACATTACTATTGAAAAAGAATTACTGTCTTCAATATATAATCACATCAAAATTCATATACCATCAAAGTTTAAAATAGGAGACTTTGTAAGAATAAGCAAATACAATTATATATTTGATAAAGGATACACGCCAAATTGGACAACAGAAGTCTTCAAAATAATCAAAGTACAACGCACAAATCCAGTTACATATCTATTAGAAGATTTGGAAGGTCATCCCATCCAAGGTGGATTCTATGAACTTGAACTACAAAAAAACAGATTTCCCGACACATACCTAATTGAGAAGGTACTTCAAGAGAAAAAAAAAATAAAATTTTTGTGAAATGGCTTGGTTTTTCTTCAAAACATAACTCTTGTATTCCTGCCTCCAAGCAACAGAATTAAAAATTTTATATTTCAAATATAAACACATTATTAAAACAATTTTACTTTTCTTTTTTTTTAATAAATTATTCTTATATTTTTATGAATACAAATTAAATTATTCAGACAAAGAAATTGATTTTTTTTTTGTCGAATGTACCAGCGATGGAATTTGATTTTTTTTTCTTTTGCCTGCTTGTTCATGTTTCATTTTTTTTTTTTTTATGGAAAGCGTTTATCTTCAATACCAATCAAATTACTTTTCCAGGTTACTGGCGGTCAGAAAGTTTTGTTACAATGCATAAGTAGATGACCTCAACTACCCTCGTCATCATTTTTTCCACTTACCGTCATAATCAAACAAAATAATAAAATAATTTTGTATACCAACATAATATGGTATACGTACATTTTTTCAATGTCATGTATCTCATTTCATTTTTTCACTATCATCAAACAATAAAAAACAAAACCAACCAGCAAGAATAAAAAAATAAAAACGCATAAATACATTTTTAGCATGTATGTTGCTAAGAGCAACGATGGCTCGGTGGAATTGTCACTCAGACTATAAGCCAGAGGTGTCAGTTCAAATCTTCAAACAATTCTGTATATTTTTTTTTTCGTTTGTTCAAAACAAAAATTTGTTCTTCTTTCTCATTCAGATTCATCGAATAACCTAATGGCTCAGTGGAATTTGATTTTTTTTTTTTTTCATTGATTGACACTTATAGACTTCAATTAGCTTAGTCATATTAACATACCATATATCTTCGTACGGTTTCAGATTATATTTGTATATGATTTCGAAGTTAACCAACCACCACTTTACAATCTTATCCACAAACCATTTCAACATACCCCATTTTGTAGTGGTTCAAAGTTTTCCACCCAACACTTAATTAGCTTTTAAATTATATTCTTATATGATTTCAAAGTTTTCCAACCAACACTTAATTAGCTTTTAAATTATATTTTTATATGATTTCCAAGCTTTCCACCCAACACTTAATCACCTTATCCACAAACCATTCCAACAAACCACATTTGTACGATTTTAAATACTATTTAAATAAACATTTAACACCTCATCTTCTATAAGCTCCAATGGCCTAGTGGAACTGTCACCCGACGGCAATCCAAAGGTTCTTGGTTCAATCCCCAAAGGTTCTCAACATCATTATTTTTTTCTAATAAAATACACTCCCAAGCCTCACCATCAAGTAGAAGGTGCAGAAAAACACTTAAGGCATCAGTCGGGCAGCATCTTATAGCCCCTGTCGTGCCAATGCTAGCAGTTCTTTGAACCTTCCTAAGTCTATCGATGTTATATTTTTTGTTAAGTGCAGGCCACCATACAATCGAACCGTATGTGAGGATTGGTCGTACCACGGCTGTGTACGTCCACAGGATCATCATCGACTGAAGCCCCCACTTTTTACCAAAAGTTTTACTACAGGCATAGAATGCTATACAGGCCTTGTTGACCCTTTCTTCAATGTTCAACTTCCAATTTAATTTGGGGTCGAGAACAACACCTAAATATTTAGCTTTACAGGAGAGTGAGAGTGTTTGGCCGTTGAGTCGGGGTAAAGTGAAGGGGTGTTTCTTGGTAGTAAATAGCATCAGTTCAGTTTTGCTTTGGTTAACTCCTAGTCCACAGCTCGTGGTCCAGTTGCTGACCTTCCTTAAAGCCATTTCCGTGATCTCACTTAATACAGGAGTGAACTTCCCTGACACTAATATCACCAAATCATCAGCATATGCCACCGCCTTTACTCCACATCTTTCCAACTTAACAAGAATTTTATTCATGACTAAAAGCCATAGAAGAGGGGACAGAACCCCACCCTGGGGTGCCCAACTAACAATTTAACTTGTTTAAGTGTCTACACAAGCTATTTTCTAGTTTGTATAGTAACTAATAAAGACCTTATGCAAATCAGTTTGGCGCACATTATACAAGCTATTTCATTTCCTTTAAGACCTTTGAGCAGAAGTTCTATATAATTAAATAGTTTTCCATGGAAAGTCTTATTGATAAAATAAACAAAGCAAAACAGTGTTGTTGCTCCACTAAACAGGTTGTCTGACTTTTATAAGAAATTCACTTTCAGGTCGCATAAATGAAATGACTCACATTGTAAGGCCTTACAAAGGCCTAGTAAAGCAGTGTGTTATTTAAAAAAAATCGTTGCTTTAAATTTTATTTATTTTATTTATTTTATTGTTTTTATTTTTCTTTCCATTTTCCCATGACTTAAGGGTGTTAGAACCGCTTTTCTATTTATTCTGAAATGTATAGAAATTTATTTTATTTGAAAAAATTCAACTTTTACTCACATTAAATTTCAGAATCCAGGGATCGAACTCAGCTCCTCTCTATTAGTAGGGCACCACGCAACACACCAGGCCAATTGTCAATATACCATTCGCGTGTAAAAATTTTAATGAGTTGATACTTCAAGCCCAAACAAATCAAACTAAATTTTCATTAAACATTGGTACCCATAACAGGGTTTTAGAAGATTGAATTTAAAGTATTAGTCATGAAATTCTTTAAGTATTTGAAAATTATATACCATAAGTTAAGTATTATATTTTAAACTCACATTAACATAAAGTATGCATGACCTTTTTTAT
This sequence comes from Melangyna quadrimaculata, assembly GCA_949320155.1. NCBI lineage: Eukaryota > Metazoa > Arthropoda > Insecta > Diptera > Syrphidae > Melangyna > Melangyna quadrimaculata. The sequence continues at coordinate 250,273,979 of OX439483.1, read as the reverse complement.
CGAACCATATGTTTGAAAAAAGTTCTTATATAGTTTTTTTTTTCAAGCAAGTAGATATGTGCGATGCAGTAGTGTAATTAAGTTGCTTAATTCTATCAAAGTCTCACCTAAGGGAACAATTAGGTATGTATAATATTTCATTTTCCGATATACCTAAGTTTGTTTTCTTATTAACAAAATACAAAAGGTAAATGTAAAAAAAACAAAATTCCTCTTTTTTCTTAGCTTTCAATTTTGATTTCTGTAAGCAAGCTATTAACAAAATGCAAAAGCTATACATTTCAAAGGGATGGCAATATCTGTCACAAATATAAATTCTTGATTTGTATAAGTTTGCTATTAACAAAAGACAAAAGCTATAATTTCATTACGGAAGTCCAATATAGAGGTCACAACCAAAGCAAAATTCCCGCTCTATATTAAACTAATTTTTGATTTCCTTAAGTTTGCTATTAACAAAATGCAAAAGCTATAATGTTCTCTTACGTAAATCAATAAAGTGCAAGTCCCACTCGTGCAAAATGTTTGATTACCGTCATCAGTCTTGTTATACACCGATTTCAAAAATGAATCTCGTTTTTTTTTTTTGTTTTAATTTTGGTGAAGTGGTCAGTGAAAACGAAGGATACTAGAGTTTACTTTTAAAAACGAATTGAGGCTATTAGGAAAAAAATATGAGAACAACTTTTTTTAACTTGTTGGAGTTTAATATACATTAAAAAAATGTCTTGCATGACTTCACTTTTGAGGAACTCAAACAAAAATATTTTCATGCACAAAATTGCAGAAGCAGATCTTATAGTTTTTATTTGTTTCATGCTAACAAATTTAGGTAAGCGTATGTTCAAACATTTACAATATGCTTTATAAATTTATGAAAATTCCGTTCTTCAAAACGATATAACAACACTGACTAAAATCAAACTATTTAAACATCTATCTAACATTTTCATGATGCGCGATTACTTTCTTAAACAAGCCGTAAAGGAGTTGTCTGTAAAGACTTTCATCTGAATGTTCTATAAAAGCTATTATTTTTCTAGCTAAGGCAACCAATTTCGGCAGGCCTTAAAAAAGTCTCCGTAGAACTCATTACATGAAGTCTCATATAGAAACAAATAATAAAATAAATAAATCGTTAAATGCTTGACTTGCATTATTAAACCTTAAAATTATTCTATGTCAGCAATAGCCTATCCAATTCTAAAAATTGGACCTTATATAAGTTAAATTGTTAGTTGGATGTACCTCTACTTACATGTTTAGTCGAGTTTGTACTACCTAACGTAGCTTGAATCCATCTGTCTCTGAGCAAGGATATTATCCATTCCCTTATGTAGTCTTCTACACCAAAATCAACTAAAGACTCTAGAATGGATTCAGTAAGCACGTTGTAGAAAGCCCCTTCAACATCTAAGAAAGTGGCAAGAGTATATTCTTTATAGTTTTCTCAATAGTGCGCACTACCTCATGCAGGGCTATTTCAGTATATTTGCCTTTAAGGTATGCGTGTTGAGAGTTTTCAAGTGGACATCTCTCCAGGATGTCCCTAATATGGATGTCGAGGATGCGCTCTAAGGTTTTAAGCACAAAAGAGGTTAGACTAATTAGACGGAAATCCTTCGCAGATTCATGCCCCCGCCTACCGACTTTCGGGATAAAACATGTCTCCAGGACTCGGGAACATAGTTAAGAGATAAACATCCTTTAAAAATTGGTTCCAGCCAGGAAACTGCTATCTCTTGCAGTTTCTGGAGCATAATTGGCAGTATGCCGTCCAGGCCTGGAGACTTATACGGTGAGAATGTATTAATTGCCCAGGCAATTTTTTCTTTTGTTATAACGGTATTGATATGCTCTACTCGAGCTGAAGACATGTCCGAAGGTTCCAGCGTCGCTAACCTACTGTTCTCGCAGCCCGGGAAGTGCGTCGTCATTAATAGCTCCAAAGACTCAGCTAGAGAGACTGTCCAGGAACCATCAGGCTTTTTTAAGAATGATGGATTGCAATGTTCCTTAGATAGAATTTTACCGAGCCTTGCGGAATCTTTTATATTTTCAATTGACTGACAGAATTCTCTCCAGCCTTGTTGCTTGGCTGATGCGAGAGCTCGCTTGTAAACCTTGAGACAGTCTTTATAGGGTTGATAAAACTTATGTTTGTGGCAGATATTAAAGATTGTTCTAGTCATTTTCCTTAGATTAGATAGGTCTTCATTCCACCAAGGGGGTAGTGTTTTACGGCTATATTTTATTGGACAGGAGAACTTAAAAGCAGTGCTCATTGATGCCTCAAAGGATTTCACCTTTGACTCAAGATCTATCACCGAGTCTGGACTTAGGTTCGGTATATTGCCCAGTTTAGATTTTACAACTTGACTGAATTACTTCCAGTCTATTCTTTTGGGATTTCTATAAGGGGATTTATTTTCGGTTTTGAAATTAATGCTGAAGAGTATCCATCTATGGTCCGAAAAAGATTTCAGAAGGGATACCCTCCAGTTTTCTACTGTTAGATTCATTTTGTTATTTACGATCGTAATATCCAGTACGTCCTCCCAGCCTTCATGATTATCCGAGCTTGGAAATACAAAGGTGGGAGTGCTACCTCTGCTGAAGACCGTCAGGTTATTTTCAATAATAAAATCAAAAAGAGACTCACCTCGCTAGGGACAACGACATCACCAACAACTTCGTAGATCTCGACTTTGTCATCAGCTTTGTCGGGGTCTTCTCCCTGACTATGCAAGATTTTAATGCGGATCATACGTATGCCAAACTTCAGCTTGAAATTGGCCTTCTCGAGAGCTCCCCGGCTTTCTTCGCTTATCCTCAGAAGATAAGATCCGCTGTTCTTCTGCGGTTCCTCTGCCTTAATGACAGCCCAGTATAGGAACCAGCGGATTAAGCCTATGAAGTCCGCGGATCAGCTCTTGTCCGCTCGGCTTGATGCCCATGAGGGGCAACCAAATGCGAACTATTGGTTGTCTAGGGATATCCTTAGCTGGGATAAGCTTGAGCTTCAAGCCCTCCCAGTCATTGCTGATCTTAGCAACGCTTTTACTAAGGAAATCTTTAGAGAACCCGTCCTCACACTTAATTACCCTATTTCCCCTGAGCACCTCACTAGAGTCGAAACGAGGACTTTCCGATAAAGTGTATAAAAACACCATCTCTAAGAGCTTGGCCTCGATGAGGTTCCACACAGCCAACAGACCTTTGTTGTTTGTGGAGAGCTCATCCACAACCGATACCTGGAGATCGTCTCTGACAACTTCTGGAGCATGCGGTTGCGCTGCTTTGAGAGGTGGCATTTGTTAACTCCTACTATAGTTGTCTAGCCTACTCTTCTTCTGCGGTTGTGTGGTCTTTTCTTGAGACCTATTCCGCTTGAGGGCGTTTTCTTGTACAGCCAGAAGACCGTTGTAATCTTCAACGATCTTCTGGTACATTATTTTGTCAGCGGCGTCCTCCTCATGGACCTTTCCAGCTTCCTCATTCTTGGCCATCTTGTCAAGAAAGTATGTAGCTCTCTTTAACTGGGCCCATCCGCTCGCTGATTGTCTTTTGGTTTTGCGGGATTTATTAGTGGGTTTGAAAGGTACAGGGTTACTATGTCTAGCACTGCCTGTGCTTCCTGAAGGTCCGGGTGGCCCATGAGTACCGAGACATTCGGTGCTCACTGAGCTACCCTTAAGGGTTTCTTGGCTAGAGGCCAAGAGTTCATCCTCTGTGTCGGCGGATGGTTCTACGTCTGTATTTTCAGTATCGTCCATAGTGTAAAGCAAAAAAATTTGATTCCCACGAGTAGGTCGGAAAGGAAAGGTCAGTCCCGGCAGAGCCGATATACCGGGGTAAGGCAAAGAATATGACGGACCCTACCAAGGCGTCCGAAAGAGCTCGTTAGAGACTGGTTTACCCCCCAGCCTTCCATTTCTTCGGCACGGATTATGAAAACGCTCACACCACCACTGAAAATTAGGGAGCCCGTATCTATGGTCAAATCGCATTGCTGAGTGTTGAACTATTGAGAAGTAAAGGAACTCTACAACAATTCGACCTGATCTTAGCTGATCCCCATCTTGACATCGCACAAGATTAGCTGTGGTGAACTTTACCGCCCGGCACTCACTAGGAGGGTTTGATACGAGGATTTTTGCCGAGCATATACGCACATACGTACATCATTTAAAAATATATAAATAGTAAATTTAATACTTTTATAAAGAGAAGAAGAGATTTATTTTTTTATAAAATGGGACTCAATTTTTCAAAATATAGGGCTGCTATTACAATACATTTTTATTATTTTTTTTGGTTTTATGAAAATAGTAAGCATGTTTTAGGGATTAACCCTTAACAAAAATAAAAAACAGAAATACTTTGAAAACAAATCATGTGAAATTGTTGAAATTATATCACTTTGAACGAACGTGTTTCAGTATAACTTTTACATTTTTCATTTTTTTCCAATGAAGTAAAAGAAAGATTAGATATAGAATATGAATTCAGGCATACAGTGAATCCTTTTAAATTCATGTGTAACTTGTTAAACAGGGTGTTTTAACAGAAAAATTGCAATATTACCATTTTTTAACTTCAAAGTCATGGGCTTCCCAGGTTTAATTTTAATATTTTTGATGTTCATTCTTATAATTAGTTTTTTGAATTATCTAAGGCATTGACCTTTTAAAAAAGAAATTTATTAAATTTTCTCATTAAAAACAGCAATTTAACATTTCAAGATGTGCAATGTTATTGTGAAAAAAGGAGAACCTTTACAGATTTGAATTATTTTTTTTTTGATATTTTTTCTATTAGATTCAATTAAAAAAAGGTCATTACATTCATCTGTTTTTTTTATATTAATTTTCGAAAAACGGTCTTTTTTGCGTTTTGTACCAAAAAATTCTTTCCACACTCACAGAAAGAAGTTTGCAGTTCAGAAGAAATCCACTGCAGTAACAGCGCCAACTCTCTATGGCCTTTCTCCAAAACCAATATCGCACATGCGATTGTTCTTGTTTTTTGTCATTATGAATGAAGTTTTTATTTCTTTTTCGATTTCTCATCTCGCGACATAAACAGAATACTATAAAAAAACCTGTTGTGGGATATTTTTTTGTTTAGCTGAAAGGTCTTTTGGATGGAGGGAGGAGGAGTAAAAAAAAGTATATGGCACATGCACTGGCATATATTTTTTGTGTCTTCTTTTCCGATCTTTCATCTTGCAGTAAAGTAGATAATTTGAGAAAAAACCTGTTCTTCAATATACATACATGTTATTTTTTTCAACTTGCCATAGACGAATTAGGAAAATTTTTTTGTTGGTTCGATGGTGGGGGTGGAACGTTTTTTTTAGAGCAATGCATAATATTTGAATGTGTCATACTCGTGACGTTGTTTTTGATTCATTTTTAGTAGGTTTGGTGGTTGATTAGGAATATTGCAAAAGTTAGGGTGGGTTTGAGAGAATTGTTTTGTGAAAAAAAAAATTGACATTTGTGTAGCTTATCCGTATGTACCTATGTTTTTTATTGGCTCATCTGTTGGAAGGTTTTTTTTTAAATATCTGTCGTGAGAATTATTATGTAAATGTAGAATTATTATGCAAATTACAAACCTACTTCGGTGTGTGCTGGTTGATTAGGAATATTTGAGAAGAAGGGTGAAGAGTATTCTAAGTGGTATAAAGTATATGGCACAAACTGTCGCATGTCAGTGGTGGTAGTGGTTCAGAAAAATTGAAAGGCAGGGTGGGAAGTAAGTCATCGTAGTCAAGTGTATTGCACATGCGCTGACACATTTCTTTTTCAATCTCTTAACTCCTCACAGGCAGAAAAAAAATTGTTCATGGACACGACACCTATTACTCATAACCCAATATATTTCTTTACCTGTGGCCTGAACTGCACAGGTAAGCTTAATTTCACATTTTCTTGCAATCCCAACTATTTCACATAAAGTATTCTTTCCCAAGCTCGCTCCCAACCTTTTCCAAGAATACCATTGAACTTTTCAAGTTCTCAGAATTTTAATTAATAAACAAATTGTAAATTGCACTAAATAAGCAAATATAAAATGTAAATGTAAAATGATACTATTGTTAAATTGATTTTGCAATAAATAAGCAAATATAAAAATGCAAATGTAATATGATATTGTTAAATTGATTAGTAACGAGAAAAATGATTTGTAAATGATTGCAATAAATAAGCAAATATAAAAATGCAAATGTAATATATGATATTGTTAAATTGATTAGTAATGAGAAAAATGATTTGTAAACAGAAAAATATTATAAATAATGAAAGAAATTTAATAAAGGTGTTCATTCCGATTTCAGCAGTAAGAGTAAATTTGTCTTTTTTTTATTCGAGCCGTCGTCGCACGCTTGATAACTGGCACCCGAGCAACTTAAAAACCTGGACAACTTCGCGAAAAATACTCAAAACGCAAATAAGTGTTTCGTGAAAAATATTAGAATTAAAAACTCTATAAAGTAAGACATAAAGACTACAACTGTGAAAGTGAATTACGAAAATTATTGAAAGCTTAAACGAGTGTCACGTAAGAACCACTCTACAAGTCAAAAATATTATTATTGATTCACAAAAAAAAAAAAAAAAAAGTTTTAAAACGGAAAAAAAGTGAAACCTTAAAACCGCTGTGAAATTGAATTATGAAAATTATTGAAAGCTTAAAGAACCATTCTGCAAGTAAAAAACTATTCCTAGTGATTCACGAAAAACAAAAGGTTTAAACGAAGAAAGTGAGCCCTAAAACCACCTTAAAGCCATTCTTAAAGATTTTGAAATCGTAAGGTAAAGACCCATATATAGAGCAATATTATAGCATATTCGCCATAAAATTAGAGGCCCGGCCGATGCCGCCCTCATTTCTTATAATATTTTGGATGAAGAATGGGCAACCATTAAACAATGTCTGTCGCTACATTACGCAGACAAACGTGATGTTCGCAAATGTGAAATTAAGTTACCTGTGCAGTTCAGGCCACAGGTAAAGAAATTTATTTGGTTATGGGTAATAGGTATCGTGTTAACTTGCATGTTTCATATCGTGGCAGGTGTCATTGTGGATAAAGAAGAAGAGGTATATGTGCACATGTGCACTTATATATTTTGTTCTAGTTTTTTTTTTTTGCTTGTGGTGGCTAACATAGCATGAATGATTTGAATTTGTCGTAGCACTTATGTACCTCAGTATTTTAGATAAGTTTGATGATTTCACTGGAATATTGCGCAGGGAGTGTGGCAAAAGGAAAGCAATGAAAGGGGTAATGCATTGTCTTTTTCTGGATTATTTTCTCACCTTTACTTTGCAAAAAATAAATCTCGCATGCACTTCGTGAACTATACAAATGTTTATTCAGTATGATTTTATTTTTCAATGAATTGAATACTTTTTGATTTGTAGATAGTGATTTTTTAAAATTTGATATTCGCAGTGAATTCAAAAATACGTACGAAAAAAAAACATTTACAAAAGTGTTGTCACAAAGTTTTGCGCATTTGAAAAAAAAACACAATATTTTTGTGGTAATTTAAATTGTAACCAGCTGATTGAAACATAAGCAATTCAAACCAACACAATTTGCGCAATGGACCATTTTCATTCGATTTGTTTTGTTCAAGGCTACAAAATGCCGAACAATAAAAGACAATCCAAAATATTCGCATTAAAAAAAGGAAATATCATTTAGAAAAAAAAGAATTGTGGAAGGTAATTATTATTACGCATTATTTTGTTATTTTGAATCATGAGCAGGTACACAGTAGGTGGGTTACAAAAAAGAAAGAAGTTTATTTACCTATAAATAGGGCTTTCCAATAAGAGGTGTTATTTTGCTATTCAAATGTTTATGAATGATGTTTATGAAAAAGGACACGGTGTTTTTGTTATTTTAGCGAGTTTTTTTTTATAAACTTGTTTCTTATCAGCATTTTGTGTCTATGAAAGAACTAAGCAAGTACTCGTATATAGAATTTGTAATTGTTGTGTTTTTAATGTTGGCAAAATGTACGTGTATATTAGGGTGTCCGTTATTTCCCAAACTCATTTTCTTGGACACCACACCCCGTCAATCGAAAAGTTTTGCCAAAAGAAAAAATTATTGACAAACAAATATTTTTCCGAGGTCACTAACCCGTGCCTCTAAGGTCATACTTTTTCCACACAAATTTGTATGGGAACCTTACACTTTTCAAATTTAATTTTTTTTCTTTGGAACTATAACAGTTATTCTAATTTTTTTTTTGAGAATTCTGATTGATTTATCAGTCCTTTAAAAAACTGCATTTAAAAATGTATTAAAAAAAATTAAATTATAATTTATTTCGATTTCTTAAGCTAAAAAATACTTTAATATTATATATTTTTCTCTTAATTTTCTCTCTCGATCCTCAGAAGTTTTTCTTATTTTTTTTATTAACTATCATAAAGTAATAAGTTTAAAAAAAAAATGCATTAACAAAAATAATGAAAACAAGTTAGAAATGATTTATTTCGATTTTTAAAAATATTTTTTAATTTTGTATGATTTTAATTTTTAAGACTGGTTCAAAGTAAAGTTTTTTTTAAATTTCGAAAAATAGCCATTACTCGAAAACCGTTATGATTCAGTATGAACAAGTTACCAAATTCTGAAAGGTCATGACCTGGCCTATCACCATATTCAGTTTTGACCATCCTTTACGGGACACCCTGTATATAAACAAAATTGTACGATAAGTTGTTCTCGAGATATAAGCTAAATCGCGGTTTTCAAAATTGCGCACAACAATTAAGGCCGTGCCGATTTTTTTCTATACTCAGAGACAACCCATTCACCAATTTCAATCATAAAATTCGAGAGGTATTTTTTTGCAAATTAATAAACCTGCCGACTGGCCTTTTTGTTATTTTTTCGTTTTGTTATACCTAATGCTAGGCAAAAATAAATGGTTTAAGAACATGAACAAAAAAAATCGCCACTAGAGATTGGAAAACTAAATTTTTCTGTGTACTTTTTTTACGTAGCATTCGTTGATCCGAAGTTATAAGGGGTTAAAGTTCTGTTGTTCTTTTTTTATGTTTCATTGTTAAAAACGCTTAATAAAATAATAAAAAAAAAACTGAGGAACATCGCATCTAGAAAAAGGTCTGTTCTACACAGCGCATTTTTTTTAACCGTTGGTTTGGTCTATTTGCTCCTTTAAAAAAAAAAGTAAATTTTAAAATGTTAAAAACTAATTTAAAAAAAATATAACGGGGTGCAAATTTGAAAACGTAACGGAGATCGCCCCTGGATAATTATTTGTACAACATTTTGGTATTTTAAATTTTCCAATATCATTGACACTTTTCGAGGTCTGCTACTTTAAAAGAAAAAAAAAAAAAGGTAGCGATCTTCAGCTTCATAGAAATTCAAGAAAAAAAATCTCCATGGATAACAAAAATACCCAATTGTTTTATAAGATTCGAACCATATGCAAAACACAACGACAAAATATCTAGGAAGGTATCTACCTAGCCCAAAAAAAAAACAAGAATCTGTTTACAAACAAAATCAAGAAAAAACATCTCCATCGACAGCAGAAATACTCACTTGCTTTATAAAATTCGAACCATATGCCAAAGACAACAACAATTCTACCTAACTAGACTAGACATAAAAAAAACCTGTTTATCATGTAACGTTGTTCATCCATTATCTTGCTTTCTTTGATTGGCTGCTTGTGGTGCGTAAAGGCCCAACTATAATAAGCATAAGCAAACATAAGCTAATGTCAAAACGCTAACGAAAATTTGCTTACGTTTGCAAAATTACCCCGTATAGCCATGATGGACTTAAGCGCGCATAAGCAAAAGTTAAAAAAAATACCTCATCGCTTTCGTCCCACATTCGATTTTCAGCTTTGTGTTTTGTTCCGCATTTTTAAATACAAATAAAAAATGCGGCAACGACACAACAAAAACCACACATACTCGTGCACAACTCGTGCCCAGTAGGAAATTTCAAAAAATTCATGTCGGAATCACCAGCTATTTCATTGGTGAGTGGAAGCTACAACCCATGACTTTTGGCATGAAAACAGCGGTGAATTTAACATGGGGCTGTCATATCCAGTAGGAAATCTCGACGTCGATGAAATTTTTTGGTGAATTCATGAATGGATTCACCGACTGTTTCCATCGCGGAACGGTATGTAATGATTTCATAAAAAAAAGGTTATGCATTTTTTCATCAGTTAACTAAATTCAAATGAATTGAATGCTTACAACTCACTAAAATTTCAGTTACAAAATCATAAACGGTGATTCCACTGATGAAGAGTAATGCATAGGATCATGACTTCGTAAATGATGTTTGGTTCTCTGCTTTGGTTGTTCTGCCTTCTTGCCGAGAAAGAAAAAATACAAACAAAAAGCCTTTTCTCTACTTGCCATGACGATTTCAAAGATGGGAAAAAACATACACGAGTTTTTAAACCAAATAGAGAAATATTCTTCTTTACATAATGTTTCCTAATAAAATAATAATAATTAATAAAACAAATAATTACTGCCTTTTCTCTACCTATTCGAAGTAGGTACGTTAATATGATAATGAGTTCCTGAGTGATAATCGAAATTGGGTTCTATGCATTGTTGTGGTTTTTTTTTTCTTAAATAAAAAAAAACATACCTATTGCCTATTTTGTACCTAACCCGAGAAATGCGAACATTTCAGGGGTGGATGGTAATGTACAGAGTCATGCACATGCTTATGACAAGAGTTCGTGGGTTTTTTTTAGAGAAAGAGAAAAAAAATTAAACCAGAATTTCCAGTTTTTTTTTCGTGATCATTAAATAGCCTTTTGTTCTAGAAATTGTGTGTCATTTCAAGTTCATTGTCTTTTTTGTACCTACCCCTAGAAATGCAAGGATTTCAGGGGTGGATGGGAATGTACAGAGTCATACTTATGACAAGAGTTGGCGTTTTTTTTTTAGAGAAAGAGAGAAAAAACATATAAATCAGAAATTCCCGTTTTTTTTAGCGATCATTAATTAATAACCCTTTTGTTCTAGAAATTTGTTGTCATTTCAAGTTCATTGTCTTAAGTGAAAGTAAGTGTAATTAAATACCTACGTACGTACGAGATGCTGTCAAAACTGATATGCCATCAGTTCAGCTTTACAAAAAAGCTATCCAGCAAGGCCTGAAAAGGATGAAGAACCTGCATTATAAAAAGATATGCCAACAAAAGAAAGAAGTAGCGACAGTATCAACAAAGAAAAGGAAATCGAGGACCTATTCATGCAGACTTCAGCATTTTGAAATTTTTTTTTATTACATATCTTAATGTAAACATCTATGCGTTTATTTATTTTTTTTTTATATTATTTTTGTTTTCTTTGTTTAAATTATCTTAATGTATTTTATTAGACATGTTTTTCCTGAAGTATCGTTTTTCATTTTTTTTTTTCATAATAAATGTTTTATTAAGTTATCTACATACATATAACTTGTTACACGAGAACAGTTTTTTTTATTTTATTCAAAAGGAGAAGATATATACATACATACATTACTGATGGTTATGATTAATGAACTTTCACATCCCAGTAGGAAATTTCAAAAATTCATGTCGGAATCACCAGCTTTTTCATCGGTGAGTGGAAGCTACAACCCATGACTTTTGGCATGAAAACAGCGGTGAATTTAACATGGGGCTGTCATAGGCCGGTCACCTAGTGATTTTGTAGGTGAATATTTACCAGTGAAATCACGAAGTAGGGGTAACTAGTTTATTCATAAGCAATTATATGTGATGAAAAATAGCATGAACTTTAAGCTGTGAAACCACTCGTTAGCTTAGAGTTGCTTATTCACCGAGTGAAAAATGACATGAATGCTAACCCATTAATTCACTTTATAAATGTAACTCGTTAATTCATATATGAGTTAAATATGCTGAAAAATACCATGAACGTTCAATTATGAAATCACTAGGTAAGCAAGAGTTGCTTGTTCAGAGGGTGAAAAATACCATGAATGCTCATCCATGAAATCACTTTATTAATGTAGCACTGTCATTCACAAATGAATTATATTGGATGAAAAATATAATGGAAAGAAACTGGGTTATACATCACTGCATGATTTGTAATGAATAATATGTGAAAGTTCATTATAATTATAATAAAATCATAACCATCAGTAATGTATGTATGTATATATCTTCTCCCTTTGAATAAAATAAAAAAAGCTGTTCTCGTGTAACAAGTTATATGTATGTAGATAACTTAATAAAACATTTATTATGAAAAAAAAAAATGAAAAACGATACTTCAGGAAAAACATGTCTAATAAAATACATTAAGATAATTTAAACAAAGAAAACAAAAATAATATAAAAAAAAAAATAAATAAACGCATAGATGTTTACATTAAGATATGTAATAAAAAAAAATTTCAAAATGCTGAAGTCTGCATGAATAGGTCCTCGATTTCCTTTTCTTTGTTGATACTGTCGCTACTTCTTTCTTTTGTTGGCATATCTTTTTATAATGCAGGTTCTTCATCCTTTTCAGGCCTTGCTGGATAGCTTTTTTGTAAAGCTGAACTGATGGCATATCAGTTTTGACAGCATCTCGTACGTACGTAGGTATTTAATTACACTTACTTTCACTTAAGACAATGAACTTGAAATGACAACAAATTTCTAGAACAAAAGGGTTATTATTTAATGATCGCTAAAAAAAAACGGGAATTTCTGGTTTATATGTTTTTTCTCTCTTTCTCTAAAAAAAAAACGCCAACTCTTGTCATAAGTATGACTCTATACATTCCCATCCACCCCTGAAATCCTTGCATTTCTCGGGGTAGGTACAAAAAAGACAATGAACTTGAAATGACACACAATTTCTAGAACAAAAGGCTATTTAATGATCACGAAAAAAAAACTGGAAATTCTGGTTTAATTTTTTTTCTCTTTCTCTAAAAAAAAAACCACGAACTCTTGTCATAAGCATGTGCATGACTCTGTACATTACCATCCACCCCTGAAATGTTCGCATTTCTCGGGTTAGGTACAAAATAGGCAATAGGTATGTTTTTTTTTATTTAAGAAAAAAAAAACCACAACAATGCATAGAACCCAATTTCGATTATCACTCAGGAACTCATTATCATATTAACGTACCTACTTCGAATAGGTAGAGAAAAGGCAGTAATTATTTGTTTTATTAATTATTATTATTTTATTAGGAAACATTATGTAAAGAAGAATATTTCTCTATTTGGTTCAAAAACTCGTGTATTTTTTTTCCCATCTTTGAAATCGTCATGGCAAGTAGAGAAAAGGCTTTTTGTTTGTATTTTTTCTTTCTCGGCAAGAAGACAACAACCAAAGCAGAGAACCAAATATCATTTACGAAGTCATGATCCTATGCATTACTCTTCATCAGTGGAATCACCGTTTATGATTTTGTAACTGAAATTTTAGTGAGTTGTAAGCATTCAATTCATTTGAATTTAGTTAACTGATGACAAAATGCATAAACTTTTTTTTATGAAATCATTACATACCGTTCCGCGATGGAAACAGTCGGTGAATCCATTCATGAATTCACCAAAAAATTTCATCGACGTCGAGATTTCCTACTGGGAATTGATTCACAAAACAGCTGTGGCTTTGTGTTCTTTGCTGCATTTGTAAAATTTATTTTATTTTACAGAGGAGGTTTGGTAGAGGACAGCAAGGTGGCTGGTTGTGCCTTTTGCGCAGTTTTTAAACACAAAAAAAAAAAACTATAAAGTTGTTAATTTTAAAAAGTGAACCATATAAATATGTTTAAATTTCTTATGTACATACATTGTAAAAGTCATAAATCTATTTATTTTTTAAAGCGCTTTCGCTCTTAAAATGTTCAATGTTTAATTGTATAAATTCAAATTCCAGTAATTAATTTCATTTATAATATGAATGTACTATCATAGAGCGTACTCGCTCTAACACGTGAAACAAATATTTATAATTATATTTCATTTGCTTTTGCTGTAATTAGTGTATCTCCAGTGCTCAGGAGAAGTTATTTTAGGTTAGTTTATTTTTAAATTATCAATAGGAATTTGTATTATATGTATATATTCTTTGTTGCACCCATAAGCCAACACGTAACTGTCAGTGCTCTTAGAGCAGGAGCAATATAACATTTTTATAAAAACAGCCTTGAGGCGAACAAAACCGTAAAAGACAAAGCTGGCAATACATTAAAGTCGCAGTATTTTCTTTTGTACTCTTAAGTGTATATATAAGTTTGAATTGTCAACTATGTAAAACACATTTAAAGTCTCAATAAAAATCAATTCAATTCAATTGTAAAATTTGCTTATGCGCTGAGCGAAAGAAACTGAGAAAAATTGAACGAAACGCAGCTAGACTCCATTATGTTCACTCGCATTGAGATTCTTTGTATTCCACTCTACCATTAATAAAAAAAAAACAATTTTCTTTTCTTACAACAGCTCACTGCTGAGTTTATTCTTCAACTGACTGAACTTATGGATAACATGAATTCTAAATACATAAAATATGATTAATAAGCAATTAAATCTTGGGAAAGCAAATAATAACAAAATACAAAGAATGCAATAATATGAATGGGAAAACAAGATACAAGGAATGCAATAATATGATCTTAAAATAAAAATACAAATATATATTCTAATGACAATGCAATTAGGTGAGGTGTTTCTACGGGAAGTTGTTGGTGTTAATGACCGGGGCCAAGTCTGGTGTTAGGTGAGGTATGTAACTCCTCCCCCCCCCCCTTAAGAAAGCTACGGTCGGAGAGGCTGTAGGAAGCATCTGTAGCCGGAGCGAATAATACGTTGATTGCTGGAGTGTGTTGATTGATGCTGGGCATTGTTGATGACTTTTTGACTTTCATAAGATAAATTACGACTGCAATTCCAATAAGCATGGGAATCGTCATGATTGTAGTATAGTCGAGGATGATCTTGTAGCAGTTTTTTTTTTTCTAGGTTTCTTATTGCCTTTTTATTTTCGAAGCGGAAATCTTGCAATGTCTGGAGACTGATTTTTTCGTTAGGCGAGATTGTGATTTGATTGAAGGACGTAGGAAAAATATGTACATCATCAAAGTAGACTCGGGTTTCGCTTTCATAGGATGTTCCGTTCACCTGTACGCTGCAGTTTGTGAAGTGAATTACGAATGTTCCGTTAAGGCGATAATCTTCGAGGCCGCAGGTAGAATTTATTGTTGTATCTGGGCTATTCACAAATAGTAAGTATCCTGGTTCCGACTGGAGGATTTCGTGTTTTCGGTTTTCGATTGAAGTTCTGCAGTTTGTTGGCTTGTTTCGGAGTAAGTCTTCCATTTTGAACTCCAGTTTAGCGTCGTTTTTGCAGTAGTACACCCTCTCTATTTGTTCACACTTATTGTCGAAATATTCAACTCCATTTTTATTCAGAGTACAGAAGGGTTTGGTATGGATTAATTGGTCTCTTATAGGGATAGGTATTAGATGAAGGAAGGAACAAGGAATATGTTTCGTTTTTAAAGGATGGGATTTTTATGTTGAAGATTATGTTTGAATGGTAATAGGCTTGTAGGTCCAATAACTCATACATATGTTCATTTGACTTTATTTCAATGGATTCATTTTTAAGCGACTCGTAGATAAAGTCTAATTCTTCTGTGTCCAATATATGTTTACAAATTATATTTAGTTTTGCGAGGATAATGGATTCTGCGATATTTGATAAATGATTGTCAATGAGCTCTATATGGAAGTTGATTTGATTTAAATACTGAATGTACCTAATAGAACTTTCTCCTGATCTTATTCTATTGCCTAGAAGTCTTTCGGTTTTATTCAAATAATTCTCAATGATTTTTCGTTGATAGTTTATATGATTTGTGATATTATTAAACCTTTTTATGATTTGATTGTTGAGCCTAAATTGATTATTCTCGTATTCTTCAATGCTGTTTTCTCTTTGAGCTAGGATTTCTATCTCTATGTTTAAATTAATAGCGTCGTCAGCATCCATATTTCCTGTAATGCTCTTTATCACTGTTCCTAGCCCATTTATTAAACCTCTTTTTTTCCTAGAATTCGGAGTTAGTGATTTTAGCTTCTTTTGTAATTGCTCGTATTTCATTTTAATTACTTTTGCTAAATCATTGAAATCGTCTATCTTGCAAAAAATTTCGATGGAGCTTCCTATTGCTTTGACATTTTCATCGTATTTGTCTAGTTGTACTATGTAAACCAGGTTTTTATGTGAAGTTATTGTCTTTGCTATTCCTAATTTTATTGCAAAAAGTCCGTGGTTGTTCGTTAGATCATGTATTTCTATTTTTTGCCCTGTCGTTATCGGTGCCGTTGTCAGCAGTATGTTGAATATTAACCTTAAGTTTACGTTTTCTTTTAATTTTTGATTTGTGTAATTTCTGATTGTTTGTCGTCAGTACTGTTACTCTTCTGTTATTTTTAATCTTATGTCTACTGAATCTAGGTGTTATCCTGGTAACCGGAGTCCATTCTCCAGCAACTGTCTAGTTCCCAGAACTAAATATTGAACGTTTCTCCGTTTCCCGTTAAACCGGACCAGGCGAAAAGCAGTTTCGCCAGTAACTGCTTCGGGCCTAACGGGCCCGATAATAACTGTCTCTGCCCATAGCACAGACGAGACACCTGACCATCTACGCCGTACATAGTAACCTCTACTGAGATGACATAGATGGAAACATGCATCATCTGCTATTGTGGAACCCTGTCGGGCTACAATCCGGTCACAGGAATAACCAACCTGCACCAAGAACTTAATCATCACAGACGGGGTGAAGCTGAACAGTTTTTAAATACAAAAAAAAAAAAACTATAAAGTTGGTAATTTTAAAAAGTGAACCATATAAATATGTTTAAATTTCTTATGTACATACATTGTAAAAGTCATAAATCTATTTATTTTTTAGAGCGCTTTCGCTCTTAAAATGTTCAATGTTTAATTGTATAAATTCAAATTCCAGTAATTATTTTCATTTATAATATGAATGTACTATCATAGAGCGTACTCGCTCTAACACGTGAAACAAATATTTATAATTATATTTCATTTGCTTTTGCTGTAATTAGTGCATCTCCAGTGCTCAGGAGAAGTTATTTTAGGTTAGTTTATTTTTAAATTATCAATAGGAATTTGTGTTATATGTATATATTCTTTGTTGCACCCATAAGCCAACACGTAACTGTCAGTGCTCTTAGAGCAGGAGCAATTTAACATTTTTATAAAAACAGCCTTGAGGCGAACAAAACCGTAAAAGACAAAGCTGGCAATACATTAAAGTCGCAGTATTTTCTTTTGTACTCTTAAGTGTATATATAAGTTTGAATTGTCAACTATGTAAAACACATTTAAAGTCTCAATAAAAATCAATTCAATTCAATTGTAAAATTTGCTAATGCGCTGAGCGAAAGAAACTGAGAAAAATTGAACGAAACGCAGCTAGACTCCATTATGTTCACTCGCATTGAGATTCTTTGTATTCCACTCTACCATTAATAAAAAAAAACAAATTTCTTTTCTTACAACAGCTCACTGCTGAGTTTATTCTTCAACTGACTGAACTTATGGATAACATGAATTCTAAATACATAAAATATGATTAATAAGCAATTAAATCTTGGGAAAGCAAATAATAACAAAATACAAAGAATGCAATAATATGAATGGGAAAACAAGATACAAGGAATGCAATAATATGATCTTAAAATAAAAATACAAATATATATTCTAATGACAATGCAATTAGGTGAGGTGTTTCTACGGGAAGT
Organism: Melangyna quadrimaculata; assembly: GCA_949320155.1. Lineage (NCBI taxonomy): Eukaryota > Metazoa > Arthropoda > Insecta > Diptera > Syrphidae > Melangyna > Melangyna quadrimaculata. The sequence continues at coordinate 250,256,128 of OX439483.1, read as the reverse complement.
TGTTGGTGTTAATGACCGGGGCCAAGGCTGGTGTTAGGTGAGGTATGTAACTCCTCCCCCCCCCCCCTTAAGAAAGCTACGGTCGGAGAGGCTGTAGGAAGCATCTGTAGCCGGAGCGAATAATACGTTGATTGCTGGAGTGTGTTGATTGATGCTGGGCATTGTTGATGACGTAGAATCTCTGGTATTTTTGACTTTCATAAGATAAATTACGACTGCAATTCCAATAAGCATGGGAATCGTCATGATTGTAGTATAGTCGAGGATGATCTTGTAGCTGTTTTTTTTTCTAGGTTTCTTATTGCCTTTTTATTTTCGAAGCGGAAATCTTGCAATGTCTGGAGACTGATTTTTTCGTTAGGCGAGATTGTGATTTGATTGAAGGACGTAGGAAAAATATGTACATCATCAAAGTAGACTCGGGTTTCGCTTTCATAGGATTTTCCGTTCACCTGTACGCTGCAGTTTGTGAAGTGAATTACGAATGTTCCGTTAAGGCGATAATCTTCGAGGCCGCAGGTAGAATTTATTGTTGTATCTGGGCTATTCACAAATAGTAAGTATCCTGGTTCCGACTGGAGGATTTCGTGTTTTCGGTTTTCGATTGAAGTTCTGCAGTTTGTTGGCTTGTTTCGGAGTAAGTCTTCCATTTTGAACTCCAGTTTAGCGTCGTTTTTGCAGTAGTACACCCTCTCTATTTGTTCACACTTATTGTCGAAATATTCAACTCCATTTTTATTCAGAGTACAGAAGGGTTTGGTATGGATTAATTGGTCTCTTATAGGGATAGGTATTAGATGAAGGAAGGAACAAGGAATATGTTTCGTTTTTAAAGGATGGGATTTTTATGTTGAAGATTATGTTTGAATGGTAATAGGCTTGTAGGTCCAATAACTCATACATATGTTCATTTGACTTTATTTCAATGGATTCATTTTTAAGCGACTCGTAGATAAAGTCTAATTCTTCTGTGTCCAATATATGTTTACAAATTATATTTAGTTTTGCGAGGATAATGGATTCTGCGATATTTGATAAATGATTGTCAATGAGCTCTATATGGAAGTTGATTTGATTTAAATACTGAATGTACCTAATAGAACTTTTTCCTGATCTTATTCTATTGCCTAGAAGTCTTTCGGTTTTATTCAAATAATTCTCAATGATTTTTTGTTGATAGTTTATATGATTTGTGATATTATTAAACCTTTCTATGATTTGATTGTTGAGCCTAATTTGATTATTCTCGTATTCTTCAATGCTGTTTTCTCTTTGAGCTAGGATTTCTATCCCTATGTTTAAATTAATAGCGTCGTCAGCATCCATATTTCCTGTAATGCTCTTTATCACTGTTCCTAGCCCATTTATTAAACCTCTTTTTTCCTAGAATTCGGAGTTAGTGATTTTAGCTTCTTTTGTAATTGCTCGTATTTCATTTTAATTACTTTTGCTAAATCATTGAAATCGTCTATCTTGCAAAAAATTTCGATGGAGCTTCCTATTGCTTTTACATTTTCATCGTATTTGTCTAGTTGTACTATGTAAACCAGGTTTTTATGTGAAGTTATTGTCTTTGCTATTCCTAATTTTATTGCAAAAAGTCCGTGGTTGTTCGTTAGATCATGTATTTCTATTTTTTGCCCTGTCGTTATCGGTGCCGTTGTCAGCAGTATGTTGAATATTAACCTTAAGTTTACGTTTTGTTTTAATTTTTGATTTGTGTAATTTCTGATTGTTTGTCGTCAGTACTGTTACTCTTCTGTTATTTTTAATCTTATGTCTACTGAATCTAGGTGTTATCTTTTTTCTTCTATTCTCCTTCCTAAATATGAATGACCCTGTTTTAATGCTTAATGGTTCTTCCATAGTTTTGTTTAATTTATTTAAGTTTTCAGTCACGTGTTTTCCTGTTTTATTTTCGATGGAGGGAAATAATTCTGCCTGAAATTCGTTAAGTCTGTCCAGATAGTCGTGAACGTTATTATATTTTATTTTCTTTAACTTATATGTTCTACCATAAAATAGTTCGTATGGAGTTAGTTTTGTTGCGGAATGGATAGAGTTGTTGTACGTAATTATGGTTTCATCGAGTATGTCGTCATGGTCTCTGGTTTTGTGCTTTGTAAGAATGATTCTATATATTTCAGTTAAGGTGGAATCGAGTCTTTCCACTGGGGAATTACTACTAGATTGTTGGAGTGAAGTTATGTGGTAGTTAAAATGGTATTGACCGATGAAATCTTTGAAAACGGAGGAGGTGAATTCCGCACCTTGGTCTGAAACAATTTTGGTTGGAATGCCGTGGAGGCTCATAAAATGCAAAAGTGATTTTATTATTGTATGGCTATTTCTTTCCGAAACTGTATATGCCGCAGCAAATTTCGAAAATTTATCAATAATTGTAAGGATTATTTGGTTATTAATGCAATATATATCGATGTGGATAATGTCTAATGGCTTACGGGGGTTTTCGGGGATTTGAAATTCAATTTGTTGAGGATTCCTATCGTACTCCAAGGTCTGACATAGCCAGGGCCGGCCCCCGCCAAACTTGCGCCCTGTGCAAGATTTGTATTTTCACACATACACGGATACACATACAAAAGCCTTTTCCACATTACCCAGGAGGTAGACTTTCAATGCGTTTTTTCTATTGAAGAATCCCCGCTAGGCCTAATCCTTAGTAACAAACAAATATGTTTACATATATGATTGTATGTATCAAATGTAATAAAAGTACATATTTACAAAAAAAAGTAGAAAATAAATTAAAAACAAAATAAAATAAAAATACATATACATACATTTATACATATGCATATACATAAAAAATATATAAACTTCATTTAAAAAAAATAAATTAATTAATTAATTGTTTTAAAAAACAAAATAATATAAACCTACTTATACAAAATAAAAAGGAACTTCAGTTAATTTTTTTTTTTGGAAAAAAAATTAAACCATAAACTAAAACGCATCGAAGAAATGAGTAGAGGGGAAACGTTTAAACTTACTTTTCTGAGATCATAAAAGTCTAAAGATTTTTTTTTGTAAAAAGTTAATTTTTTTTTTGTAAAAGTTTTTTTTTTATAGAAAAGTTAATTTTTGTTTGTAAAAAATTATTTTTTTTTTTTTTTTGTAAAAAAGTTTTTTTTTTTTTGTTAAAAAGTTAATTTTTTTGAAAAAAAAAAACGTTTTTATTTGTTTGTAAAAAGCTCAGTTCTTTTTTGTAAAAGTTAATTTTTTTTGTGTCATTTTTTTTTATAAAAATTTTTTTTTGTAAAAAAGTTTAATTTTTTTTTTTGTAAAAAAGTTAATTTTTGCTTGAAAAAATGTTAATTTTTTTTTGTAAAAAAATCAATTTTTGTTTGTAAAAGAGTTAATTTTTTTTTGTAAATTTTTGCAGCGTTTTAAAAATTTTGCGAAATGTTTGCTCTGTTCTTTATTTTCGGCCTCAACAAGCCTCCGCCTTTTTCTAAATACTGCCCCGAAAGCTTTTTTATCCATATTGGAAAAACGAATAATAAACACTTTCACAAAATACGCCACTTCTATCAAAACTGATAGCTATTTATTTATTTAATCTTAACCAATAAAGCGAAAAAACAATTGAAACAATCTGCACCAGACCAGATAAAACGCGACTCTATTCTCCTTTTCCATTCTATTAAAATTTCCATATTCCATCTCCTGTGTAAGCAGGCACTTAACCCTTACACAGTTACAGTGTGCAACAAGAAAACCGCCCATATGATTCCGTATAAATAAGTTTTTTTTAAATATTTTCCCATAATAGTTTCGATCATAAACACATAATATAAAGTTGCCAAACCTTGGCTGTTATCCGGTTTGCCTACAAGCTAAAAGACGCACACATCGAAAGCTGGGCCGAATTCACAATGCGAGTTTTGCACACAAAGACAGTTGGCCTTATTTCAACACCAAAATGGCGGGTATTTTGAAAATATCATGAGAGTGTTCAAAAAGTATAAAGTATGGATGAACGATTTATGAAGTGCTTACCCGACCTAATGTGAGAATGTTTTTGTTGAGATTTATTATTCTAGATTTAGAACGTGAAGCATAGAATATTTGGATGGTTTACAAATTTCTATTTGATTCTTGGTGTAAATATCTCATAGTTCGACGGCGTGCCACGTTGTAATTCATGTATTTTGATAATCTGTATGGATCATTTTTGGTAATAAAATATTTATTTATTAATCTACGGATTTGAAAAAATCTTACAGATTACTGAAAATTCAATAGCCGTGTTTTTTGAGAGAGTAACTAGCAACTCAGCAAAATGTTTACACGCAAAACAATAACAAAACAAATTATTAAAGAGAATTTTGTTTGTGTTTTCTGTGTAAAACTTTTACTGAGTGGCACTCTCTTAAAAAACACGGCTTATATAATATAAGGGAGAAGAGGGAGACTTGATCCCCTTTGCAGTTTTTGTATCATAACTTTTTATTTAGGTTTTTTAGAAGCCCGTTTCCTATGATAAAATAAAGACACATTTATTAGATTCCAGTTTTGCATAGAAAAAGCACTAAGTTCTGAATATTTAAAGTGATGTTTTAAAAAAATTGAAAGGAGTCAATAGGATCAAGTCTCCCAAAACTATGGGAGACTTGATCCCTAGGTCGAATGGGTAAACAGTATACACATTTTGAATTGAAAGCCAAACAAAAATTATGATCATTATTTATTATTATTATTACAAATTCTTTATTCTCGATGCATTTCACATTTTTATATACTTAAGAATAATAGCATGGCAACATTTTGCCGTCTGCCGCAATTGACTTATTTCGAGTTTTTTTTATAGAAAAAAGTTAAAGCTTTATTTGAAATTAGAGCAAAAAAAAAAAAAAAAAAATTATTAGCAAAAAAAAATACAATTATTAAATGAAATAATAATTATAATTTACATTAAGTAAAGATAAAAAGAAAAATAAATAAAAAGTATATTTCATTTATAAAAATTAACAATTTTAATTAATCTACAAAACTGCTACGATAACCTAAGGCATGATTAACAAAGTAACAAAGACTCTTCCAATTTGAGTTACCATTTAAAATCTACCTTATATCATCGAGTGTAAGAATGCTCTTTGAGAAATAAATCCTGCGGATTTCCTGTAGTATTGCACATATAGCCAAAAAGTGGTACACATATTCAATTTCATTCCGGTTGCACAAACTACATATCGGGCGAAGGTCAGCTCTATGTGGCCTATAATTTAAATCGAGCATCTCTCTCCTAGCTTTGAACATAAAGGCTCATTTGGAATAGAGATAGTGTTTCGTTAAAATAATTATTTGTTGTTGATGACGTTTGGGCTCTATTTAAACTTTGCAGATAAAGAGAGTCATCTATCTTTGCTATACATGTATAGAAAACGTCCTGGCATTCGGAGAGGGCTATATTGTTGAGCTCGAGATTTAAATAATGTCTATTAGCTAACTCGTTCCATTCTTTAAAAGGTGATAGATGACATCGGAGAGCATGTTTCATTATTTGTTTTTGAAGGTTTGAGTCTGTTCTACTCATAACCTTTATTATGTAATCAGCATTTGATTTTAAGTTATTTAAAAAAATGTGTGGTATGCCAGATTCGACGTGGATTGCGTACGTGGGGGTGGAATTAGCGAGTAAAAATGCGCTTGAAAAAAAATCGTTGAACAACTTCAAAATCTTCGATATTTTGGTAACCAAATACCTGGTTTGCATAACAAAGACATGTTTTTATGGTTGCATTGAACACTTTAAATTTTGAAATAGCATCAACATATTTGTTGCTAAAGAATTTGCTCCACATAAGATTTATTGCAGTTTTGGCTGCAGCACATTTTTCTTTAACATGTGAGCGGAGATCATGGTTGTAAGTCATCAAGAATCCTAGGTACGTATACTCACTAACTATCTCAAGTGCTTCATCCTCTAAGAACCATTTTACTTGAAAAGTTCTTTTATGTTTGGTGCTTTGAGAATTCTGATTGATTTATCGGTCCTTTAAAAAACTGCATTTAAAAATGTATTAAAAAAAATTAAATTATAATTTATTTCGATTTCTTAAGCTAAAAAATACTTTAATATTATATATTTTTCTCTCATTTTTCTCTCTCGATCCTTAGAAGTTTTTCTTATTTTTTTTTTATTAATTATCATAAAGTAATACGTTTAAAAACAAAATAGCATTAACAAAAATAATGAAAACAAGTTAGAAATAATTTATTTCGATTTTTAAAAATATTAAAAATTTTTAATTTTGTATGATTTAAATTTTTTTTTTCTTATCAAATAAAGTTTATTCTATTAATTTTTGAATGTGGTTTTTTAAACAAGATATTGATACAAAAAAAATCATTTAAAAAAACTTTTGTTGCTAAGAAAAAAAAATAAATACATACAAAATAAAAATATTTAATATTTTGAAAAATCGAAATAAATTATTTTTAGTTTGTTTTCATTACTTTTTTAATGCAATTTCTTAAAAAAACTTATTGATTTATTGATTTATGATAACTAACAAAAAAAACGACAAGAGCTGCTGAGGATCGAGAGCGAAAATAAAAGAAAAATATATAATATTAAAGTATTTTTTAACATACAAAATCGAAATAAATTATAATTTAAATTTTTTTAATACATTTTTAAATTCAGTTTTTTAAAGGACCGATAAACTAATCAGAATTCCCAAAAAAAATTTGTATGAGAAAAGTATGACCTAAGAGGTTAGTGAACTCGGAAAAATTTTGTTTGGTCAATAATTTTTTCTTCGGCATAAACTTTCGATTGACGGGGTGTGCTATCCAAAAATATGAGTTTGGGAAATAACGGAGATTACTGTATATAGTACCTCCTAAACGGGCCGAGATAGACCCCCATTCAATGATAAAAAAATGCTTTGTTTTGAGCCCTCTAGACCTGTATCAATTTTTGGGACATGAGTTATCGTACTCTCCTCGCAAACTTTTTTTCTAAATCTAATTTCTCACATTTCAAAAAAAAAAAATCATTAATATCAGAGCAATTCCCCCAGGTTCCCAAATAAAATACTAGTGAGCCTACTCCGAATCTTTTGTTTTTACCAGTTCCACGAAAAGAATTCTTAAAATAAATTAAAATAGAAAACAATATCTTTTCAATTATTAGAAAATGTCGACCAACAAAATAGATTCAAGAAAAAACATTTCCATGGATAACAAAAAGTCCCACTTGCTTTATAAGATTCGAGCCATATTCAAAACACAACGACAAAATATCTAGGTAGGTATCTACCTAGCCAAAAAAAAAACAAGAATCTGTTTACAAACAAAATCAAGAAAAAACAGCTCCATCGACAGCAGAAATACTCACTTGCTTTATAAAATTCGAACCATATGCAAAAGACAACAACAATTCTACCTAACTCGACTAGACATAAAAAATCCTTTTTATCATGCAACGTTGTTCATCCATTAGCTTGCTTTCTTTGATTGGCTGCTTGTGGTGCGTAAAGGCCCAACTATAATAAGCATAAGCAAACATAAGCTAATGTCAAAAAGGTAACGAAAATTTGCATACGTTTGCAAAATTACCCCGTATAGCCATAATGGACTTATGCGCGCATAAGCAAAAGTTAAAAAAATACCTCTTCGCTTTCGTCCCACATTCGCTTTGTGTTTTTTTCTGCATTTGTAAATTGTATTTTATTTTACAAAGGAGGTTTGGTAGAGGACAACAAGGTGGCTGGTTGTGCCTTTTGCGCAACCAAGCATATACCTACAGTTTTTTTATTAACACAAAAAAAATATACATAAAACAGTAATTTTTAATTATTTTAAAATAATTGTACAATCAAACCCAGGATGGAACCTCTTTGTGGGGAGGAGGTTTTCTATACTGGTAACCGGAGTCCACTCTCCAGCAACTGTCTAGTTCCCAGAACTAAATATTGAACGTTTCTCCGTTTCCCGTTAAAACGGACCGGGCGAAAAGCATTTTCGCCAGTAACCGCTTCAGCTGCCTAACGGGACTGATAATAACTGTCTCTGTCCATAGCACAGATGATACACCTGACCATCTACGCCGTACATCGTAACCTCTACTGAGATGACATAGATGGAAACATGCATCATCTGCTATTGTGGAACCCTGTCGGGCTACAATCCGGCCACAGGAATAACCAACCTGCACCAAGAACTTAACCACCACAGACGAGGTGAAGCTGAACATAAATACAAAAAAAAAAACTATAAAGTGATTTTAAAAAGTGAACCATATAAATATGTTTAAATTTCTAATGTACATACATTGTAAAAGTCATAAATCTATTTATTTTTTAAAGCGCTTTCGCTCTTAAAATGTCAAATGTTTAATTGTATAAATTCAAATTCCAGTCATTGATTTCATTTATAATATGAATGTACTATCATAGAGCGCACTCGCTCTAACACGTGAAACAAATATTTATAATTATATTTCATTTGCTTTTGCTGTAATTAGTGTATCTCCAGTGCTCAGGAGAAGTCATTTTAGGTTAGTTTATTTTTAAGCTATCATTAGGAATTTGTATTATATGTATATATTCTTTGTTGCACCCATAAGCCAACACGTAACTGTCAGTGCTCTTAGAGCAGGAGCAATATAACATTTTTATAAAAACAGCCTTGAGGCGAACAAAACTGTAAAAGACAAAGCTGGCAATACATTAACGCCGCAGTATTTTCTTTTGTACTCTTAAGTATATATTGAATTGTTTGAATTGTCAACTATGTAAAACACATTTAAAGTCTCAATATAAATCAATTCAATTCAATTGTTAAATTTGCTTATGCGCTGAGCGACTGGGATCACTCTTGCTTATGCACGGTTAAGTTAACGAAACTGAGAAAATTTGAACGAAACGCAGCTAGACTCCATTATGTACACTCGCATTGAGATGTTTACATATGTGATTGTATGTATCAAATGTAATAAAAATACATATTTACAAAAAAAATAGAAAATAAATTAAACAAAATAAAATAATAATACATATACATACATTTATACAAGCATATACAAAATAAAAAATAATTAAACTTCATTTAAAAAAAATAAATTAATTAATTAATTTATTTAAAAAACAAAATAATATAAACATACATATAAAAAATAAAGAGGAACTTCAGTTAATTTTTTTTTTTTTGGAAAAAAAGTAAAACCATAAACTAAAACGCATCGAAGGAATGAAAACGTTTAAACTTACTTTTCTGGCCTTACATTTTGCAAATTCAGAAATGAGATCGTGAAAGTCTAAAGAATTTTTTTTGTAAAAGTTTTTTTTTTTTATAAAAAAGTTAATTTTTTTTGTAAAAAAGTTAATTTTTTTTTTTGTAAAAAAGTATAATTTTTTTTTGTAAAAAAGTATAATTTTTTTTTTGTAAGAAAGTTAATGTTTGTTTTTAAAAAAATTAATTTTTTTTTGTAAAAAGTTATTTTTTTTTGAAAAAACGAATTTATTTGTTTGTAAAAACCTTAATTCTTTTTTGTAAAAAAGTTAATTTTGTTTGTGTCATTTTTTTTTTTGATAAAAAAGTAATTTTGAAAAAAAGTTTAATTTTTTTATGTAAAAAAGTTAATTTTTGTTTGTAAAAATGTTAATTTATTTTTGTAAAAAAGTTAATTTTTTTTGGAAAAAAAGTAAATTTGTTTGTTAATTTTTGCAGCGTTTTATAAATTTTGCGAAATGTTTGCTCTGTTCTTCATTTTCGCCTTTTTCTAAATACTACCCCGAAAGCTTTTTTATCCATATTGGAAAAACGAATAATAAACACTTTCACAAAATACGTCACTTCTATTAAAAACTGATAGCTATTTGAATTTTTTGAACAACAGCAACAACTTAAAGGCGCTTCCACCAATTGTTTGGCTGGAGATAAAGCTATTTCGTGCTTTGCCACTTTTGCACTCATTAGTTTCCTTTTTGTGGTGCTGAGCTTTTTTTTAAGTTGTTGTTCAAAAAATAAAGAATGGCCAAGCCTAATAAGCTGACATTCTAGTACGAATAGTACAATAATAACAATATTAACTTAATAATCTGGTTCGTTACCGATCTTCCAACCTCTCCCCCTTTGATACGTACTGCGAATTGTAGTCTATCGAAATGGAGAGAAATGGAAGCGGAACAAGACAGCATACTTAAAGGCGCTTATAAAAATGCTGATGCTCCAAATGCATTTGATAAACAAATAACACATCTCGAACTGTGACGTCAGTGGTCTAAAGCGGTGGAGTGCATAGTGCACACGACTGCTAAGACTGAGCAAATCTGATATGCGTGGGTTCGAATCCTATGGTGTGCATAAAAAGTTTTCCAAATAAAATTGGATTAAAAGCTCAGCACCACAAAAAGGAGACTGATGAGTGCAAAAGTGGCAGAGCACGAAATAGCTATATCTCCAGCCAAACAATTGGTGGTAGCGCCTTTAAGTTGTTGTTGTTGTTCAAAAAATGCAATGAAATTGACGGAATAAAGAATGGTCAAGCCTAATAAGCTGACATTCTAGTACGAATAGTACAATAATAACAATGATAGCTATTTATTAAATCTTAACCAACAAATCAAAAAAACAATTAAAACAATCTGCACCAGACCAGATAAAACGCGACTCTATTCTCCTTTTCCATTCTTTTAAAATTTCCATAATCCATCTCCTGTGTAAGCAGGCACTTAACCCTTACACAGTTACAGTGTGCAACAAGAAAACCTGCACCACAGATAAGCAATACCTAGATAGGAATCTTTCGTTCGTATCACCCCCCAAAACCCATTTGTTTACATTGTTGTTTTTGTAATTTCATTTCGTGTCGATGAATAGATGTGAACTGCAACAACAATTTAACGCGGTGAATTTGATTTGTTTGACAGTTCATTTTTTTTTTTCATAAATGTGCTGTGCGAAGATTTTTATTCCGGTGTTTGTGATTTTCATTAAAAAATAAATTAACAAAAAAATAATTGTTTCACCAAGCACAATGCCCGCATGGCAAGCGGAACTTGAACGAGTCCTTGAATTTCAATGAAAAATCTTTTGGTGCTTTCATGTTTCTTCCAATTCGCCAAAAAGCTACTTGGGCACACGATGCGCGATGAGAACTTTTTGTAGAACTCTGTCGCCTCCGAAGGGGCCCTGTTTGAGCAGGGTATAGCAAAGGGCAAAAGACCTAATTATGTTTATGAAATTTAAAAACATAATTTCAATTTTTTTCAGCTCTACAGCACAATAATTATAAAAAAAAATCTCGCCAACCAATAATAAGGTTCGAGAAATCAACAAAAACTAAATTCACCATGGCAAATTTGACAGCTACTATATTCTTAGTTTTAGGGTACAGACACACTTAATATATGAAATTATTTTAATTTATACGTAAGGGGTTGGATTGCATCATGGTCAAATTCCGACGTAAATTTTTAGAAATTAATTTAAGGTCCCCCAAACCGATGCGTGGACAACATTTTTGTCAGTCATCGGGTTCATATGGAAAATCGCACCGCTTTCATTGTGGGTACCTACTCTCAATTATTTTCATGTAACTTAATTTTAAAAAGTGAATGCTTTGTTGTCGTGAGTGTTTCGCTCCGATTTAAGGCTCTCCCAAACCAATAATAAATTCATATGTTTCTCCGCCGCGTTGGTGTGGGCACTCTCATTTATCACCATGTAAATAAATTTTGACATGCGAATGTTTCTTCGCCGCAACGAATGTTTCGCATTGGTTTGGAAGAGCCTTTAACGTTGATTTGAAAGATCCTTTACACAATTTAAATTGTGTTGCAACAAAAATGGTCTCCTAAGCCGATGCGAAACATTTGGAATACCAACAAAACCTTCATCTGCCAGAATTAATTTGTATGGGGATAAAAGAAAGCACCCACAATGGTGTGAATCTCATCTGTTCTTAATTGCAAAAACTGCAATAAAGTCAATTTTGATTGAGGAAAAAACACAATAGGCGTGTTTTATCACAAAAGCCATCCATAGTACAGTACGATTTTACAGGCATTACAAATACAACATCGCTAGTAGCTCTACAGCCAATAAGAAGTTATACTACGTTTTCTGTCAAAACAATTTTTGTATGTTTTCTTGCAAGAAGGTTTCTTTAGCGAACATTTTAAATTCTCACTTTTGTACTTTTTTGCAAAAGTAGGTAGGTATATGTAGTTAAACCTAAATGTAACTTTCATTTCAACAAAAAAATCAAATCTGTGATATCAAAATTTGATTTGTTTAGAAAAAAAGATCAAAAATCAAATCTTTCATATAGAAAATTTACACCGGCTACACGATTTTTTATGCGACTTCCTTACAACAAAAAAAATTAATCTGCAATCGTCGAAAGGAAATCGGCATACAAGAACCTAGCACATTTAAACAAACCCTTGGATTCTTAAATTATCCGCCATTTTGTTCACGAACCGAGGTGAAACTCGGATTTTTTTCACGTACACTAGTGCAAAAATCCGATTTTCACCACGGTCGTCTGCACGTACACTAGTGCAAAAATCCGATGTTCACCACGGCCATTTGACGTTTGAGCTTGTAGGCAAACCGAATTGACAGCCGTAGATTCCCATCTAGGTATTGCTTATCTGTGACCTGCACGCTCTGACCCATATGATTCCGTATAAATAAGTTTTTTTAAAAATATTTTCCCATGTTAGTTTCGATCATAAACACATAATATAAAGTTGCCAAACCTTGGCTGTCATCCGGTTTGCCTACAAGCTAAAAGACGCACACATCGAAAGCTGTGCCGAATTCACCATGCGAGTTTTGCACACAAAGACGGTTGGCCTTATTTCAACACCAAAATGGCAGGTATTTTGAAAATATCATGAGAGTGTTCAAAAAGTATAAAGTATGGATGAACGATTTATGAAGTGCTTACCCGACCTTACGTGAGAATGTTTTTGTTAAGATTTATTATTCTAGATTTAGAACATGAAGCATATAATATTTGGATGGTTTACAAATTTCTATTTGATTCTTGGTGTAAATATCTCATAGACCGACGACTTGAAACGTTGTAATGCATGTATTTTGATAATCTGTATGGATCATTTTTGGTAATAAAATATTTATTTAATTATTAATCTACGGATTTGAAAAAATCTTACAGATTACTGAAAATTCAATAGCCGTGTTTTTTGAGAGAGTGACTAGCAACTCAGCAAAATGTTTACACGCAAGACAATAGCAAAACAAATTACTAAAGAGAATTTTGTTTGTGTTTTCCGTGTAAAACTTTTACTGATTGGCTAGTCGCTCTCTTAAAAAACACGGCTTATATAATATACATATAAGGGAGAAGAGGGAGACTTGATCCCTTTTGCAGTTTTTGTATCATAACTTTTTTATAGGTATTTTAGAAGCCCCTTTCCTATGATAAAATAAAGACACATTTATTAGATTCCAGTTTTGCATAGAAAAAGCACTAAGTTCTGAATATTTAAAGTGATGTTTTAAAAAAATTGAAAGGAGTCAATAGGATAAAGTCTCCCCAATTTATGGGAGACTTGATCCCTAGGTCGAACGGGTATACAGTACACACATTTTGAATTGAAAGCCAAACAAAAATTATGATCATTATTTATTATTATTATTACAAATTCTTTATTCTCGATACATTTCACATTTTTATATACTTAAGAATAATAGCATGGCAACATTTTGCCGTCTGCCTCAATTGACTTATTTCGAGTTTTTTATAGAAAAAAGTTAAAGTTTTATTTGAAGTTATAGCAAAATTAGATACAAATATTAAATGAAATAATAATTATAATTTACATTAAGTAAAGATAAAAAGAAAAATAAATAAAAAGTATATTTCATTTATAAAAATTAACAATTTTAATTAATCTACAAAACTGCTACGATAACCTAAGGCATGATTAACAAAGTAACAAAGACTTTTCCAATTTGAGTTACCATTTAAAATCTGCTTTGTATCATCGAGTGTAAGAATGCTCTTTGAGAAATAAAGCCTGCGGATTTGCAGTAGTATTGGACATATAGCCAAAAACTGGTACACATCTTCAATTTCATTCCGGTTGCACAAACTACATATCGGGCGAAGGTCAGCTCTATGTGGCCTATAATTTAAATTGAGTATCTCTGTCCTAGCTTTGAATATAAAGGCTCATTTGGTATAGAGATAGTGTAATAATTATTTGTATAAAGAGTGTGGTTTAGAACTTTGTATATAAGCCTAGTTGATGACGTTTGGGCTCTATTTAAACTTTGCAGATAAAGGGAGTCATCTATCTTTGCTATAAATCTATAGAAAACGTCCTGCCATTCGGAGAGGGCTTTAAGGAATTAGCGAGTTTAAAAATGCGCTTGAAAAAAAATTTTGAAATAGCATCAACATATTTGTTGCAAAAGAATTTGCTGCACATAAGATTTATTGCAGTTTTGGCTGCAGCACATTTTTCTTTAACATGTGAGCGGAGACACAAGTGCTTCATCCTCTAAGAACCATATTTCTTGAAAAGTTCTTTTATGTTTGGTGCTTTCAAAAATCATTATCTTTGACTTTGCGCAATTTATCCTGAGATCCCATAAATCGCAAAATGTTTTTAATTCATTTATTTGGAGTTGTTGTGTGTTGGGATTATCTACTAATATGACAATGTCATCCGCATAAAGAAGCACTTTTATAAGTACCCCACTAACCTTGACACCTGCAGGGAAATCTTTGGATACATCATCAACATACAATGCAAACAAAATTGGGCTCAACCCACATCCTTGAGGAACACCAGCACCTGTATTAAAAAAATCGGACATTGAGCTTCCATTCCATACGGCAGCTGAAGTGTCAGATGTAAGGAGCTTATACAGGAGAAGAAATTTTGTCGTTAAACCTAATGTTAATAATTTATAAATTAAAGAATCTCTGTTCACGGTATCAAGGAATAGAGTTTTTTCTTCTTCTCCAAAAACGTTTTGACAATACTAGTAAGGGCAAATATATTATCCACTGTGGAGAGTCCCGAGCGAAAACCAGCTTGGAAAATACGAAGGAGTTTATTCTCTTTAACCCATTTCGCCAACCTATGGTATAGAATATGAGTGAATATTTTCCTGAGGCAAGGTAGGATCGAAATGCCCCTGTAGTTGCTTGGAAGCTGCAGATGACCCTTTTTAAAAATGGCGCAAATCCATGCTTTTGAATATGTTTTTGGGATTTTTTCTTCTTCAAGAAGTCTATTAAATTTTTCATTGATTTTAGCGTTACTTGAAACTCAATCATTGTAATTCTACCAAACAGTTCAGGAATCAGAATTAGAGGTAGGGCATACTGGAACATTAAATGAGTTTTCGAAGGATTCAAGAGTTCTTTAAAATGGCCGGCAAGTTTTTCAACTGCAATAGTCGATGCTGATATATTCTTACAGCCTCCTAGTAATCTTACTTTTGACCAAAATATTCTTGAATCTTTACAATATGACAGACTAGTAGCTACAGTAATAAAATATTGTTTTTGTTTTTGAGAGCAAAAATTTTTAAAAGCTTTATTAGCTTCTAAGTAAAGCGTTTTAAAAAACGTTGAATTGGTTTTTCTAAAAAGGTTGAGATATGAAAAAGACTTTTTACGGAGTTTCCTACATTCCCAGTCAAACCACTCAGCTATAAACTTACTACCCAAATGAGGTTTCTTCATTATAGAGGCTTTTCGCACAATATGTAAAATATTATCGGCAGCCTGGTCATAACTCAAATGCTCGTGTTGGGGAGGGCGGTTTAATTGAGCATCCAGCCTGCGCTTATAAGCATTCTCGCGATTTTCTACCCACCTTATACTTCCAATTCCATTCTTGGGTCACAGAGTGGCACTTTGGAATTCAAGAGAAGTAACTGTTGGCGTGTGGCCAGAGTAATTTGCAAGTGGAACCTCAAAATCTTCTATAACACTCAACCAATTGCCACTTGCTAAACAATAGTCAATTACTGAACTGCCTTGACCCTTGACTAACTTATCACTTTAAGTTATCCCATCCATAACCATCAAACCAAAATCTTCAATAAAATCTAAAATTTGTCTTCCGCATCTATTAAATACTTCATCCCTAGAGTTTCTTACACTTTCAAACACATGCGGAACGTTATGCATCAATGAGGTTAAATTTTGAAAGTTTCCAATTCTTCCATTGAGATTTCCTAGTATCATAATGTTTTGCATTGCGTTTTCATTAAAAAACGTTTGCAACTCATTAAAGTCATTAACCCAATTATTACAATTTAGATAGGTTGGAATAATGTAATAGTTGTCATGCCTATGGTTTAACTCTATAACAGTTTTCCTACCTATCGACTTAGTCTTTACAAAATTTTTCAAATTACATTTAACTGCAATTAAAAAACCACCACTAGCTCTACCAAAAACATTACTTCTTGTAGCTGGATCAAATTTCACAGAAAATTCTTTAAAATATTTAGTAAATTGTGTTTCTCTACCTTCTTCAACAAAAGTTTCTATTAAAATAATTATATCAAATTTTAGAATAAATTTAAAAAAATTTGGAATTGATAATTTGTTTTTAAGCCCAGACACATTATAACTTTGATGTTGATGTTGATTCAGCTGAGAACAATATTCTGCTCGTGGAACAGCTGCCACTATTATATTATAAGTTTGTTTGGCAAAGTCAACTTTATTGGCCTTCACTTATGCCGGAAAATGTACAACAACCTAATGCTCATTATTTTTCTGTGAGAGTATTTCAAGTTGACGCTCCAAAGTTTGGCAATAGCTTTCCATATTTGTTATTCGATTCAACAGGTAGACGTTTTGAGACCGTAATAACTGAATGTCATTTGAGACAGCTAGGACTTCCTTTTTTGTAGCAATGTCCTTTAATTTTAACTATTTAGAACTAAAAAGTTTTTTTTCAGGGCTACTGCCTCTTGCGAGGAATTGACAAATCCTCCAAGAGTATCACTTGTCACGAATAAGTGCTTCTCGTCTAGCCGTTCGGATTCGGCATACAAAATTGTAGGTCCCTTCTATTCCTGTCGAAAGGCGCACACAGGAATGGTTGCGAGTTGTTAGTCACTAGGCCCTGGTTCTTCATGAGCCGTTGTGCCACCCGATTTATTTATTTTTTTCCTTTAATTTTGGGGTTTAGCATTCATCAAAAAGAAGTTTTAATTGCTCAATTGACATATTTCCAACTGCCATTTTATTGGAGTATTCCACAATTAATTTCTTGTTACTTGTTGGAGAATATACCGGTGAAGTTTCTTGCAGATTTCGTTTCGGTTGCATGTGCCGCAGTTTAGATTTGGGTTGGACGAAAAATTTCCCCAATTAAATATGTGAATTAAATGGAACCTTTGGTTTGCAGTAGCTTAGATATAATAAGTTGTGTATGAATTGCTTTTTTAAGATGTTTGGGATATTCAAAATTAATAAAATTAGACTTTAACTGCTTTAATTTCAATAAAATATAAAGAGCTCACAAAACTTTAACTTTCTCACAAATTTGACCATGTCAAAATTATGATCATTTTAGTAAAATAAAATAAAAATCAATAGGGGTATTCACGATCCGATGCAACTGGTCTAGTATCATTGCAAAAGTGTAAAATTCAAAAATGTTCTTGCTCTATAACAACAACACTGCCTTAAATCTTGCAACAGTTTTACATTTTTGCTATTGGAGTGTATAATTTTCCTGGTGTCGTTGTCAGTTTGGAAGAAAATTTTTCAATTTTACACTTTTGCAATGATACTAGACCAGTTGCATTGGATCGTGAATACCCCTAATGATTTTCTGTTATTTTTAGGTTGGTTTTTGTTACATTTTTCTGTTTAATTTTTTTTTTAACTTTCAATTATGGTATAAAATCTATTTTCCTACAAAAAGTGTTTTGAGATTCATTCTCAAATTCAGCTTAGTTCACAAGTTATACCAAAAACATTGAAAAATTACCAGTGCGATCATTAGGTCAGAAATGCATGGGTAAGTTTGGTCGAATTTTGTGTTTTGAGCAAGCCTAAGTTCTAGAAAAACATATTCAATTTCCGGTATATTTGATAGCCTACTAAGCGGCAACTGAACTTCATAAAATTTCAACGAATTCTTGTGTATCCTAGTTCAGTATTAAGCTCATACAATTTCATACAAATAATGTTTTGTCACATCGTGAGGTGTACTTCCGCTGAAGTCGAGTGCGGTCTATTTTTAAATGGTCTCCCAAACCAACGAGAAACCATTCAGCGCGGCGAAGAAACATTGTTGTGTTGTACAAAGAAAAACACCAACAAAATAAATGTATCTATCGCTCATGATCCATATAGATAATTCCATGAAAATGATAATAGTTATTTATTTATTTATTCCGTTAAATAATCTTACATTATTTTCAGAAATAATCCATATAGTTCACAAAAAACATGCATCACAACAAAAACACGAGATCCAGATCATTATTTCGTATTTTCGGTGTAATATATATGTTTTGGTGATCCGCAATTGTATATGGATCATTTCTGATAATACGGCTATAGTCTGTATGCGCCCTTAGTTTTTGTATTTTTTGAACACACCCTTTGAGGTGAATGGTGAAATGTCAAAAAATTATTGGAAAAAAAAAAACAAAACAATTCGGTCAATTTTATCGCGTTTTCTCATTAGTCTTTTAGTAAAAATATAAATATATGTAGTTAATACAAAAATTCTAGTGCGTTTTAGAATTAAATGGTTTTAGTTAAAAAAAAAGAAAAGATTCTACTTGAATCTTTGTCTAATAAAGTCCTAGAAGTGGCGAAAGAGTTGGAAAATCATGACTCCTATGAGTATATGCGGTAGTAGCCCGTAGCGTAATGGTTAGTACGTTCGACTATCACGCTGGAGGTCTGGGATCGCTTCCCAGCCTCGTCCACCTACTGCCTCTTGCGAGGAATTGACAAATCCTCCAAGAGTATCACTTGTCACGAATAAGTGCTTCTCGCCTAGCCGTTCGGATTCGGCATAAAATTGTAGGTCCCTTCCATTCCTGTCAAAAGGCGCACACAGGAATGGTTGCGAGTTGTTAGTCACTAGGCCCTGTTTCTTCATGAGCCGTTGTGCCACCCGATTTATGTTTTTATCAGTATATGCGAGGAATGTAAGAATTCATAAAAGCATAGGTACACCTTTTATGAATATCTTAATGAATGGAACCTGATCCCATTGAATTGAAATAAATTTTCATTATCGAACTTAATGAAGTGATGAAGCCAAAGAATAACCTATTGAAAAATAGAAAGAACGTATAGTTTGCCATGTGAACCTTACAGATTATATTTTTGGTTTGGGTGATTTGGCAAACGATTTGATGTGAAGCGGTGACACAATCAGAACTTCCATAAAGCGTAACTATTTATAAATGTCTCATTATAGTTAATTTGAGTAAATTCTTATCATGTTTTTTTTTAATAGGTTCTCAGCCCTTCATGGAATTTGGAAGAAAACTATCCATTGCACCAGAGAGTCATTAAGGCTGAATATGTATTGTATAATATTAAGTATCATGGTGGTGAGGCAGCTCTTCGTGGGACTATGGCCGGCGATAAGCCAGCAGAAGACTTAGATTAATGTTTCTTTAAACAAGCACACATTTTTTTAAACTGTAGTTCAATTCTTTTTTTTTAAATCAAATGACTAGCTTAATTATAGAATAATAGTAACTTTATATTTTGTATGAATGTTGATTTATTATTCCGTGAATCCCTACTATTAATCTATAATCATAATCACTATACTTTACCTGCTGCTCATTAGAAAAAGGGAACAAAAAGAGTACAAGTACCTAAATAAAACAAAGCTGACAAAAAAAAAAACAAAAACGATTGTGTCTTCTGTTTTTGGGCTGGTCAATGTTTGCTTTTCGTGAACTATGGATGCTGGTGTTGTATGTTGGATTGTCTTGTTTAAATTGGTATTTCATTCTGTAGCAGCCTCAACGATAGAATAGTAAAAGGAAACATCTGTTCGCGTCGAAGCAATGAGACAGATTTTTTCCTTGATGGTTTATGCGGGAATGCAAAATATGTGCATACGTAAGTATAAACATAAAGGAATATATTTGTGTATTATCGAGGGTAGGTTATTAGGTATTAAATTTTCTTGCAAGATTTCAGTTTGGTGTTACATTTGTTTGCAAGATTTTGAGGATATTATTTGCGTTGAAATGCAAAATTTATTCTACAAGTGGGTAGGCTTATGTAGATATATACTTTTCGGTGGCTGTAACGTAGGAAAGAATATGTATGTAATGTTGAGGTATGTTAGTGGTCGGTGGTTACAAAACATAAACTAGATTTGCTTTCAAATTATCTGGCAAGATATTTAGGTATTTTAATTGAAATTTACAAATTATTAAAACTACCTATGAGTAGGCGTGTAGTAATGTATATTTACGCACGGTAGGTCTTGTTGGTGGAAAATTTGAAGATTTTCACTTACGGGCCGTGGCATCCGCCCATTTACTTGGAATTGATATCAATTATATGGGGCACTTCCTACAGTCGCAGAATAATGAATTTAAAAAAGGAAATTGAGAACTTAATATTCCTTATAGGGACAGTTTTAATTGTTCCACCCACTTTCATCTGATAAAATAAATCTTCGCAAAAAGAAGTGAAATCACACCAATATTCTATCTTTATTTTGTATTTTTAACTAATTTCATATTTGAACAACCAATACACAAAATTGCAAGTTCTTTTTCAAACAATCATTTCCATTGTCTCTAAATAAAGCTTAAGCACTAAGATTCTGTTCTGAAATAGGACTATGTGTGTTGTCGTATTGCAAATTTGAGATTATTAAGGAAATTCAATTTGTCCTCTTCGACATCAGTCTCTGGAACTGCATCTTCGCTTTCAAGGAGTCTCTGTAGTTTGTGATATACTCGCAGACAATGCTGTTTTTGTACTCAATACAGAACTGTTAAATGTTGTCTTTATTGCACATTAACAAGTGGTCGGAGGGTAGATAACTAAGATTGAAAAAACAAAAACATATCAGCTTCACATTATTATTAACTACTTACACTTGAGTCGTGATCTATAACGTGATCCACACTTTCAAATATTGTAGTCTCGGTAAGACATAAGATTCGTTTCACTGGTTCCGGATGCCTAGGTTGTGTTGTGGCAGCTTTACTTTCGGCAGCCAGTAAAGGTATCACGTCAATCGTGGTGTGCTGGAGCTCGGTGCGTTATCTGTGCAACATGTAGCAAACAAATTCATGGACTTTATGTTGACGACGATATTGAGGAACTACTATACATCTATAGAAAACGTCTTGCCAATCGGAGAGGGCTATATTGTTGAGCTCGAGATTTAAACAATGTCTATTAGCTAACTCGTTCCATTCTTTAAAAGGTAATAGATGACATCGGAGAGCATGTTTCATCATTTGTTTTTGAAGGTTTGAGTCTGTTCTATTCATAACCTTTATTATGTAATCAGCATTTGATTTTAAGTTATTTAAAATAATTTGTGGTATGCCAGATTCGACGTGGATTGCGTATCTGGGGGTGGAATTAGCGAGTTTAAAAATGCGCTTGAAAAAAAAATTTGAAATAGCATAATAAGATAATAAGATATAGCGCATAATATTTATTGCAGGTTTGGCTGCAGCACATTTTTCTTTAACATGTGAGTGGACCCCAAGGTTGTAAGTCATCAAGAATCCTAGGTACGTATACTCACTAACTATCTCAAGTGCTTCATCCTCTAAGAACCATATTTCTTGAAAAGTTCTTTTATGTTTGGTGCTTTTAAAAAGCATTATCTTTGACTTTGCGCAATTTATCCTGAGATCCCATAAATCGCAAAATGTTTTTAATTTATTTATTTGGAGTTGTAGTGTGTTGGGATTATCTGCTAATATGACAATGTCATCCACATAAAGAAGCACTTTTATAAGTACCCCACTAACCTTGACACCTGCAGGGAAATCTTTGGATACATCATCAACATACAATGCAAACAAAATTGGGCTCAACCCACATCCTTGAGGAACACCAGCACCTGTATTAAAAAAATCGGACATTGAGCTTCCATTCCATACGGCAGCAGAAGTGTCAGAAATAAGGAGCTTATATAAGTGAAGAAATTTTGTCGTTAAACCTAATGTTAATAATTTATTAATTAAAGAATCTCTGTTCATGGTATCAAGGAATAGAGTTTTTTCTTCTTCTCCAAAAATGTTTTGACAATACTGGTAAGGGCAAATATATTATCCACTGTGGAGAGTCCCGAGCGAAAACCAGCTTGGAAAATACGAAGGAGTTTATTCTCTTTAACCCATTTCGTCAACCTATGGTATAGAATATAAGTGAATATTTTCCTGAGGCAAGGTAGGATCGAAATGCCCCTGTAGTTGCTTGGAAGCTGCAGATGACCCTTTTTAAAAATGGCGCAAATCCATGCTTTTGAATATGTTTTTGGGATTGTTTCTTCTCCAAGAAGTCTATTAAAAAATAAATGAATATTATTCAAAAAGCTAGGTGTTGAGTTCTTATAAAATTCAACAGGAATCCCATCAATCCCTGCCGACTTATCATTTTTCATTGATTTTAGGGTTACTTGTAACTCACTCATTGCAATTCTACCAACCAGTTCAGGAGTCAGAATTAGAGGTGGGGCATACTGGAACATTAAATGAGTTTTCGAAGGATTCAAGAGTTCTTTAAAATGGCCGGCAAGTTTTGTCAACTGCAATAGTCGATGCTGATATATTCTTACAACCTCCTAGTAATCTTACTTTTGACCAAAATATTCTTGAATCTTTACAATATGACGACTAGTAGCTACAGTAATAAAATATTGTTTTTGTTTTTGAGAGCAAAGATTTTTAAAAGCTTTATTAGCTTCTAAGTAAAGCGTTTTAAAAAACGTTGAATTGGTTTTTCTAAAAAGGTTGAGATATGAAAAAGACTTTTTACGGAGTTTCCTACATTCCCAGTCAAACCACTCAGCTATAAACTTAATACCCAAATGAGGTTTCTTCATTATAGCGGCTTTTGGCACAATATGTAAAATATTATCGGCCGCCTGGTCATAACTCAAATGCTCCTGTTGGGGAGGGCGGTTTAATTGAGCATCTAGCCTGCGCTTATAAGCATCCTCGCGATTTTCTACCCACCTTATACTTTCAATTCCATTCTTGGGTGACAGAGTGGCACTTTGGAATTTAAGAGAAGTAACTGTTGGCATGTGGCCAGAGTAATTTGCAAGTGGAACCTCAAAATTTTCTATAACACCCAACCAATTTCCTCTTGCTAAACGATAGTCAATTACTGAACTGCCTTGACCCGATACGAAAGTAAGTTCACCTAACTTATCACTTTAAGTTATCCCATCCATAACCATCAAACCAAAATCTTCAATAAAATCTAAAATTTGTCTTCCGCATCTATTAAATACTTCATCCCTAGAGTTTCTTACACTTTCAAACACATGCGGAACGTTATGCATCAATGAGGTTAAATTTTGAAAGTTTCCAATTCTTCCATTGAGATCTCCTCGTATCATAATGGTTTGCATTCCGTTTTCATTAAAAAACGTTCGCAACTCATTAAAATCATTAATCCAATTATTACAATTAAGATAGGTTGGAATAATGTTATAGTTGTCATGCCTATGGTTTAACTCTATAACAGTTTTCCTACCTATCGACTTAGTCTTTACAAAATTTTTCAAATTACATTTAACTGCAATTAAAAAACCACCACTAGCTCTACCAAAAACATTACTTCTTGTAGCTGGATCAAATTTCACAGAAAATTCTTTAAAATATTTAGTAAATTGTGTTTCTCTACCTTCTTCAACAAAAGTTTCTATTAAAATAATTATATCAAATTTTAGAATAAATTTAAAAAAATTTGGAATTGATAATTTGTTTTTAAGCCCAGACTCATTATAACATAAAATTTTAAGATTTAAATGGCAGACGGCAACCCTATCCTAACTTTGATGTTGATTCAGCTGAGAACGATATTCTGCTCGTGGAACAGCTGCCGCTATTATATTATAAGTTTGTTTGGCAAAGTCAACTTTATTGGCCTTCACTTCTGCCGGAAAATGTACAACAACCTAATGCTCATTATTTTTCTGTGAGAGTATTTCAAGTTGACGCTCCAAAGTTTGGCAATAGCTTTCCGTATTTGTTATTCGATTCAACAGGTAGATGTTTTGAGACCGTAATAACTGAATGTCATTTGAGACAGCTAGGACTTCCTTTTTTGTAGCAATGTCCTTTAATTTTAACTATTTAGAACTAAAAAGTTTTTTTTCAGGGCTACTGCCTCTTGCGAGGAATTGACAAATCCTCCAAGAGTATCACTTGTCACGAATAAGTGCTTCTCGTCTAGCCGTTCGGATTCGGCATACAAAATTGTAGGTCCCTTCTATTCCTGTCGAAAGGCGCACACAGGAATGGTTGCGAATTATTAGTCACTAGGCCCTGGTTCTTCATGAGCCGTTGTGCCACCCGATTTATTTATTTTTTTCCCTTTAGTTTTGTGGTTTAGCATTCATCAAAAAGAAGTTTTAATTGGTCAATTGACATATTTCCAACTGCCATTTTATTGGAGTATTCCACAATTAATTTCTTGTTACTTGTTGGAGAATATTCCGGTGAAGTTTCTTGCAGATTTCGTTTCGGTTGCATGCGCCGCAGTTTAGATTTGGGTTGGACGAAAAATGTCTCCAATTAAATATGTGAATTAAATGGAACCTTTGGTTTGCAGTAGCTTAGATATAATAAGTTGTGTATGAATTGCTTTTTTAAGATGTTTGGGATATTCAAAATTAATAAAATTAGACTTTAACTGCTTTAATTTCAATAAAATATAAAGAGCTCACAAAACTTTTAACTTTCTCACAAATTTGACATCATGTCAAAATTATGATCATTTTAGTTTAATTTAGATCAATTATGGTATAAAATCTATTTTCCTACAAAAAGTGTTTTGAGATTCATTCTCAAATTCAGCTTAGTTCACACGTTATACCAAAAACATTGAAAAATTACCAGTGCGATCATTCTATCAGAAATGCATGGGTGAGTTTGGTCGAATTTTGTGTTTTGAGCAAGCCTAAGTTCCAGAAAAACATATTCAATTTCCGGTATATTTGAAAGCCTACTAAGCGGCAACTGAACTTCATAAAATTTCAACGAATTCTTGTGTATCGCAGTTCAGTATTAAGCTCATACAATTTCATACAAATAATGTTTTGTCACATCGTGAGGTGTACTTCCGCTGAAGTCGAGTGCGGTTTATTTTTAAATGGTCTCCCAAACCAACGAGAAACCATTCAGCGCGGCGGAGAAACATTATTGTGTTGTGCAATGAAAAACACCAACAAAATAAATGTATCTATCGCTCATGATCCATATAGATAATTCCATGAAAATGATAATAGTTATTTATTTATTTATTCCGTTAAATAATCTTACATTATTTTAAGAAATTATCCATATAGTTCACAAAAAACATGCATCACAACAACAATACGAGATCCAGATCATTATTTCGTATTTTTGTTGTAATGTATATGTTTTGGTGATCCGCAATTGTATATGGATCATTTCTGATAATACGGCTATAGTCTGTATGCGCCCTTAGTTTTTGTATTTTTTGAACACATCCTTTGAGGTGAATGGTGAAATGTCAAAAAATAATTGGAAAAAAAAAACAAAACAATTCGGTCAATTTTATCGCGTTTTCTTATATATGTAGTTAATACAAAAATTCTAGTGCGTTTTAGAATTTAATGGTTTTAGTTAAAAAAAACAAAAAAAAGATTCTACTTGAAGCGAAATAGCGCATACTATAATCTTTGTCTAATAAATTCCTCGAAGTGGCGAAAGAGTTGGAAAATCATGACTCCTATGAGTATATGCGGTAGTAGCCCGTAGCGTAATGGTTAGTGCGTTCGAGTGTCACGCTGGAGGTCTGGGATCGCTTCCCAGCCTCGTCCACCTACTGCCTCTTGCGAGGAATTGACAAATCCTCCAAGAGTATCACTTGTCACGAATAAGTGCTTCTCGCCTAGCCGTTCGGATTCGGCATAAAATTGTAGGTCCCTTCCATTCCTGTCAAAAGGCGCACACAGGAATGGTTGCGAGTTGTTAGTCACTAGGCCCTGGTTCTTCATGAGCCGTTGTGCCACCCGATTTATTTTTTTATCAGTATATGCGAGGAATGTAAGAATTCATAAAAGCATAGATACACCTTTTATGAATATCTTAACCTTCCGTTAGTCGCGCGCACCTCACAGGTGCATAGTTTTTTTATATTTGGCGGCAAAGCTATGCCCAGAGGTTTAGCCCCACATACTTTCGTCTACCTTCCTTATTTTCGTTGCATTAGAGGTCAGTATGTCCACGACCTCCGTCCGTCTAACATTAGAGGCGAAAAGGGTGTAATCACACCTCACAGGTGCAACGCGACTAAATAAGTAATTTTTTCAAATGTATGATTTTCAATGTTTTCTTCTTAATTTTTTGCATTGTATGGTTTTTGGCACTTCCTTATTGACCGCAATAAAAAATAAATAAAAATCAACACAATAAATTAATTATAAACGTCAAAATTTATTAAAACATTGAAAGCAGACCATGTTCAGCGAAAGACGCAAATACACTACAAAAGAAAGAAATAACAAAATAGCCAAAAAGAAAAATAATTAAATTACAAAATTTTTTTTTTTGACAATAAGAAAATTTACGATGTAAACAAAATGAAAAAGAACAGGAATAAAGATAGAAAGAAAAATTAAGAAAGAGGAGACGAAATTCTTATTTGGCAATTCCAAACAAGAAAGATTCGATAGGGCTATTGTCTATATTCATTAAGTTTTCTGTAATTGAAATGTAAACAGATTCATAAACATCTAATTTAAACGGACTTTGAATTGTTTTTAATATTTTATACTTGTTTTCAATAGGTTGCATCAAATGTGGTTTTTCATGGTCCAAATCAAATGCATGATCGGCTAAAGCTTTGCTAACATCTCTCTTATCTATATAACGTCGATGTTCTTCGATGCGACTTCTTACCGCGCGCCTCGTATGTCCAATATATTTATGCTGACAATCTAGGCAGGTAATTTGATAGATGCCACTCTTTTCGGAGACAGGCCTCCTATCCTTGGTTGAACCTAATAATGTTCGTAGCTTATTGTTGCTCGTGTGTACAATGTTCAAATCAGCTCGTTTAAATGCATGATTGAGTCGATTTGTGATACAAGGTACATAGGTCATGGGAACTCGACGTTCGTTTACGTTTTTTGATTGAGAGAGAAGAGTGTATTTGCATATTTCGCTGAAGATGGTCTGCAAACAAGACCGAAATGCATTCAATGTTTTAATAAATTTTGACGTTTATAATTAATTTATTGTGTTGATTTTTATTTATTTTTTATTGCGGTCAGTAAGGAAGTGACAAAATCCAAATTTAATATCACGGACCCCAAAGTTTGTTTAGTACTTTAGTGATTAAAAGCTAAAGAAAAATTTAATTTTTGCATTGTGTTGATGAAAATATGAATGTGGAGCAAGATAGTTCGTGTAAAGTTCAAAACTAATTTCAGTTTGTCTTAATTTTGTTATTTTTCATGGTTTTTGTTTGCGAAATTCTTAAAAGTTTTTTTTTTATTCGCTATTTTATTACTTATAACATATTTATTTGTTTCAAAATGCAATAAATATATTATTTACATAAATTTTGTAGTTAACTATTTCATTTATGGGCTTACAGTGTTCCCAGACATTTAGAAAATTTTGTTTTCAGTTCCCAATTGAGAAAGCACCTCACAGGTGCAGCGCGACTAACGGTGTGAGAAAATTGGGCGCGACTAACGGAAGGTTGATAAATGGAACCTGATCCCATTGAATTGAAATAAATTTTCACTATCGAACTTAATGAAGTGATGAAGCCAAAGAATAACCTATTGAAAAATAGAAAGAACGTATAGTTCGCCATGTGAACCTTACAGATTATATTTTTGGTTTGGGTGATTTGGCAAACGAATTGATGTGAAGCGGTGACACAATCAGAACTTCCATAAAGCGTAACTATTTATAAATGTCTCATTATAGTTAATTTGAGTAAATTCTTATCATGTTTTTTATTAATAGGTTCTCAGCCCTTCATGGAATTTGGAAGAAAACTATCCATTGCACCAGAAAGTCATTAAGGCTGAATAAGTATTGTATAATATTAAGTATCATGGTGGTGAGGCAGCTCTTCGTGGGACTATGGCCGACGATAAGCCAGCAGAAGACTTAGATTAATGTTTCTTTAAACAAGCACACATTTTTTTAAACTGTAGTATAATTCTTTTTTCCAAATCAAATGACTAGCTAAATTATAGAATAATAGTAACTTTATATTTTGTATGAATGTTGATTTATTATTCCGTGAATCCCTACTATTAATCTATAATCATAATCACTATACTTTACCTCCTGCTCATTCGTATTTCATTCTGTAGCAGCCTCAACGATAGAATAGTAAAAGGAAACATCTGTTCGCGTCGAAGCAATGAGACAGATTTTTTCCTTGATGGTTTATGCGGGAATGCAAAATATGTGCATACGTAAGTATAAACATAAAGGAATATATTTGTGTATTATCGAGGGTAGGTTATTAGGTATTAAATTTTTTTGCAAGATTTCAGTTTGGTGTTACATTTGTTTGCAAGATTTTGAGGATATTATTTGCGTTGAAATGCAAAATTTATTCTACAAGTGGGTAGGTTTATGTAGATATATACTTTTCGGTGGCTGTAACGTAGGAAAGAATATGTATGTAATGTTGAGGTATGTTAGTGGTCGGTGGTTACAAAACATAAACTAGATTTGCTTTCAAATTATCTGGCAAGATATTTAGGTATTTTAATTGAAATTTACAAATTATTAAAACTACCTATGAGTAGGCGTGTAGTAATGTATATTCACGCACGGTAGGTCTTGTTGGTGGAAAATTTGAAGATTTTCACTTACGGGCCGTGGCATCCGCCCATTTACTTGGAATTGATATCAATTATATGGGGCACTTCCTACAGTCGCAGAATAATGAATTTAAAAAAGGAAATTGAGAACTTAATATTCCTTATAGGGACAGTTTTAATTGTTCCACCCACTTTCATCTGATAAAATAAATCTTCGCAAAAAGAAGTGAAATCACACCAATATTCTATCTTTATTTTGTATTTTTAACTAATTTCATATTTGAACAACCAATACACAAAATTGCAAGTTCTTTTTCAAACAATCATTTCCATTGTCTCTAAATAAAGCTTAAGCACTAAGATTCTGTTCTGAAATAGGACTATGTGTGTTGTCGTATTGCAAATTTGAGATTATTAAGGAAATTCAATTTGTCCTCTTCGACATCAGTCTCTGGAACTGCATCTTCGCTTTCAAGGAGTCTCTGTAGTTTGTGATATACTCGCAGACAATGCTGTTTTTGTACTCAATACAGAACTGTTAAATGTTGTCTTTATTGCACATTAACAAGTGGTCGGAGGGTAGATAACTAAGATTAAAAAAACAAAAACATATCAGCTTCACATTATTATTAACTACTTACACTTGAGTCGTGATCTATAACGTGATCCACACTTTCAAATATTGTAGTCTCGGTAAGACATAAGATTCGTTTCACTGGTTCCGGATGCCTAGGAGTCACCTTAGCCTCCAATGGTTGTTGTGTTGTGGCAGCTTTACTTTCGGCAGCCAGTAAAGGTATCACGTCAATCGTGGTGTGCTGGAGCTCGGTGCGTTATCTGTGCAACATGTAGCAAACAAATTCATGGACTTTATGTTGACGACGATATTGAGGAACTACTATACATCTGTAGAAAACGTCTTGCCAATCGGAGAGGGCTATATTGTTGAGCTCGAGATTTAAACAATGTCTATTAGCTAACTCGTTCCATTCTTTAAAAGGTAATAGATGACATCGGAGAGCATGTTTCATCATTTGTTTTTGAAGGTTTGAGTCTGTTCTATTCATAACCTTTATTATGTAATCAGCATTTGATTTTAAGTTATTTAAAATAATTTGTGGTATGCCAGATTCGACGTGGATTGCGTATCTGGGGGTGGAATTAGCGAGTTTAAAAATGCGCTTGAAAAAAAAATTTGAAATAGCATAATAAGATAATAAGATATAATAAGATATAGCGCATAAGATTTATTGCAGGTTTGGCTGCAGCACATTTTTCTTTAACATGTGAGTGGACCCCAAGGTTGTAAGTCATCAAGAATCCTAGGTACGTATACTCACTAACTATCCCAAGTGCTTCATCCTCTAAGAACCATATTTCTTGAAAAGTTCTTTTATGTTTGGTGCTTTTAAAAAGCATTATATTTGACTTTGCGCAATTTATCCTGAGATCCCATAAATCGCAAAATGTTTTTAATTTATTTATTTGGAGTTGTAGTGTGTTGGGATTATCTGCTAATATGACAATGTCATCCGCATAAAGAAGCACTTTTATAAGTACCCCACTAACCTTGACACCTGCAGGGAAATCTTTGGATACATCATCAACATACAATGCAAACAAAATTGGGCTCAACCCACATCCTTGAGGAACACCAGCACCTGTATTAAAAAAATCGGACATTGAGCTTCCATTCCATACGGCAGCAGAAGTGTCAGAAATAAGGAGCTTATATAAGTGAAGAAATTTTGTCGTTAAACCTAATGTTAATAATTTATTAATTAAAGAATCTCTGTTCATGGTATCAAGGAATAGAGTTTTTTCTTCTTCTCCAAAAATGTTTTGACAATACTGGTAAGGGCAAATATATTATCCACTGTGGAGAGTCCCGAGCGAAAACCAGCTTGGAAAATACTAAGGAGTTTATTCTCTTTAACCCATTTCGTCAACCTATGGTATAGAATACAAGTGAATATTTTCCTGAGGCAAGGTAGGATCGAAATGCCCCTGTAGTTGCTTGGAAGCTGCAGATGACCCTTTTTAAAAATGGCGCAAATCAATGCTTTTGAATATGTTTTTGGGATTGTTTCTTCTCCAAGAAGTCTATTAAAAAATAAATGAATATTATTCAAAAAGCTAGGTGTTGAGTTCTTATAAAATTCAACAGGAATCCCATCAATCCCTGCCGACTTATCATTTTTCATTGATTTTAGGGTTACTTGTAACTCACTCATTGCAATTCTACCAACCAGTTCAGGAGTCAGAATTAGAGGTGGGGCATACTGGAACATTAAATGAGTTTTCGAAGGATTCAAGAGTTCTTTAAAATGGCCGGCAAGTTTTGTCAACTGCAATAGTCGATGCTGATATATTCTTACAACCTCCTAGTAATCTTACTTTTGACCAAAATATTCTTGAATCTTTACAATATGACGACTAGTAGCTACAGTAATAAAATATTGTTTTTGTTTTTGAGAGCAAAGATTTTTAAAAGCTTTATTAGCTTCTAAGTAAAGCGTTTTAAAAAACGTTGAATTGGTTTTTCTAAAAAGGTTGAGATATGAAAAATACTTTTTACGGAGTTTCCTACATTCCCAGTCAAACCACTCAGCTATAAACTTAATACCCAAATGAGGTTTCTTCATTATAGCGGCTTTTGGCACAATATGTAAAATATTATCGGCAGCCTGGTCATAACTCAAATGCTCCTGTTGGGGAGGGCGGTTTAATTGAGCATCTAGCCTGCGCTTATAAGCATCCTCGCGATTTTCTACCCACCTTATACTTTCAATTCCATTCTTGGGTGACAGAGTGGCACTTTGGAATTCAAGAGAAGTAACTGTTGGCATGTGGCCAGAGTAATTTGCAAGTGGAACCTCAAAATCTTCTATAACACCCAACCAATTTCCTCTTGCTCAACGATAGTCAATTACTGAACTGCCTTGACCCGATACGAAAGTAAGTTCACCTAACTTATCACTTTAAGTTATCCCATCCATAACCATCAAACCAAAATCTTCAATAAAATCTAAAATTTGTCTTCCGCATCTATTAAATACTTCATCCCTAGAGTTTCTTACACTTTCAAACACATGCGGAACGTTATGCATGAATGAGGTTAAATTTTGAAAGTTTCCAATTCTTCCATTGAGATATCCTCGTATCATAATGGTTTGCATTCCGTTTTCATTAAAAAACGTTTGCAACTCATTAAAATCATTAATCCAATTATTACAATTAAGATAGGTTGGAATAATGTTATAGTTGTCATGCCTATGGTTTAACTCTATAACAGTTTTCCTACCTATCGACTTAGTCATTACAAAATTTTTCAAATTACATTTAACTGCAATTAAAAAACCACCACTAGCTCTACCAAAAACATTACTTCTTGTAGCTGGAACAAAATTAACAGAAAATTATTTGAAATATTTAGTAAATTGTGTTTCTCTACCTTCTTCAACAAAAGTTTCTATTAAAATAATTATATCAAATTTTAGAATAAATTTAAAAAAATTTGGAATTGATAATTTGTTTTTAAGCCCAGACTCATTATAACATAAAATTTTAAGATTTAAATGGCAGACGGCAACCCTATCCTAACTTTGATGTTGATTCAGCTGAGAACGATATTCTGCTCGTGGAACAGCTGCCGCTATTATATTATAAGTTTGTTTGGCAAAGTCAACTTTATTGGCCTTCACTTCTGCCGGAAAATGTACAACAACCTAATGCTCATTATTTTTCTGTGAGAGTATTTCAAGTTGACGCTCCAAAGTTTGGCAATAGCTTTCCATATTTGTTATTCGATTCAACAGGTAGACGTTTTGAGACCGTAATAACTGAATGTCATTTGAGACAGCTAGGACTTCCTTTTTTGTAGCAATGTCCTTTAATTTTAACTATTTAGAACTAAAAAGTTTTTTTTCAGGGCTACTGCCTCTTGCGAGGAATTGACAAATCCTCCAAGAGTATCACTTGTCACGAATAAGTGCTTCTCGTCTAGCCGTTCGGATTCGGCATACAAAATTGTAGGTCCCTTCTATTCCTGTCGAAAGGCGCACACAGGAATGGTTGCGAATTATTAGTCACTAGGCCCTGGTTCTTCATGAGCCGTTGTGCCACCCGATTTATTTATTTTTTTCCCTTTAGTTTTGTGGTTTAGCATTCATCAAAAAGAAGTTTTAATTGGTCAATTGACATATTTCCAACTGCCATTTTATTGGAGTATTCCACAATTAATTTCTTGTTACTTGTTGGAGAATATTCCGGTGAAGTTTCTTGCAGATTTCGTTTCGGTTGCATGTGCCGCAGTTTAGATTTGGGTTGGACGAAAAATTTCCCCAATTAAATATGTGAATTAAATGGAACCTTTGGTTTGCAGTAGCTTAGATATAATAAGTTGTGTATGAATTGCTTTTTTAAGATGTTTGGGATATTCAAAATTAATAAAATTAGACTTTAACTGCTTCAATTTCAATAAAATATAAAGAGCTCACAAAACTTTAACTTTCTCACAAATTTGACATCATGTCAAAATTATGATCATTTTAGTTTAATTTAGATCAATTATGGTATAAAATCTATTTTCCTACAAAAAGTGTTTTGAGATTCATTCTCAAATTCAGCTTAGTTCACAAGTTATACCAAAAACATTGAAAAATTACCAGTGCGATCATTCTATCAGAAATGCATGGGTGAGTTTGGTCGAATTTTGTGTTTTGAGCAAGCCTAAGTTCCAGAAAAACATATTCAATTTCCGGTATATTTGAAAGCCTACTAAGCGGCAACTGAACTTCATAAAATTTCAACGAATTCTTGTGTATCGCAGTTCAGTATTAAGCTCATACAATTTCATACAAATAATGTTTTGTCACATCGTGAGGTGTACTTCCGCTGAAGTCGAGTGCGGTTTATTTTTAAATGGTCTCCCAAACCAATGAGAAACCATTCAGCGCGGCGGAGAAACATTGTTGTGTTGTGCAATGAAAAACACCAACAAAATAAATGTATCTATCGCTCATGATCCATATAGATAATTGGATCAAAATGATAATAGTTATTTATTTATTTATTCCGTTAAATAATCTTACATTATTTTAAGAAATTATCCATATAGTTCACAAAAAACATGCATCACAACAACAACACGAGATCCAGATCATTATTTCGTATTTTTGTTGTAATGTATATGTTTTGGTGATCCGCAATTGTATATGGATCATTTCTGATAATACGGCTATAGTCTGTATGCGCCCTTAGTTTTTGTATTTTTTGAACACATCCTTTGAGGTGAATGGTGAAATGTCAAAAAATTATTGGAAAAAAAAAAACAAAACAATTCGGTCAATTTTATCGCGTTTTCTCATTAGTCTTTTAGTAAAAATATAAATATATGTAGTTAATACAAAAATTCTAGTGCGTTTTAGAATTTAATGGTTTTAGTTAAAAAAAAACAAAGAAAAGATTCTACTTGAAGCGAAATAGCGCATACTATAATCTTTGTCTAATAAATTCCTCTAAGTGGCGAAAGAGTTGGAAAATCATGACTCCTATGAGTATATGCGGTAGTAGCCCGTAGCGTAATGGTTAGTGCGTTCGAGTGTCACGCTGGAGGTCTGGGATCGCTTCCCAGCCTCGTCCACCTACTGCCTCTTGCGAGGAATTGACAAATCCTCCAAGAGTATCACTTGTCACGAATAAGTGCTTCTCGCCTAGCCGTTCGGATTCGGCATAAAATTGTAGGTCCCTTCCATTCCTGTCAAAAGGCGCACACAGGAATGGTTGCGAGTTGTTAGTCACTAGGCCCTGGTTCTTCATGAGCCGTTGTGCCACCCGATTTATTTTTTTATCAGTATATGCGAGGAATGTAAGAATTCATAAAAGCATAGATACACCTTTTATGAATATCTTAACCTTCCGTTAGTCGCGCGCACCTCACAGGTGCATAGTTTTTTTATATTTGGCGGCAAAGCTATGCCCAGAGGTTTAGCCCCACATACTTTCGTCTACCTTCCTTATTTTCGTTGCATTAGAGGTCAGTATGTCCACGACCTCCGTCCGTCTAACATTAGAGGCGAAAAGGGTGTAATCACACCTCACAGGTGCAACGCGACTAAATAAGTAATTTTTTCAAATGTATGATTTTCAATGTTTTCTTCTTAATTTTTTGCATTGTATGGTTTTTGGCACTTCCTTATTGACCGCAATAAAAAATAAATAAAAATCAACACAATAAATTAATTATAAACGTCAAAATTTATTAAAACATTGAAAGCAGACCATGTTCAGCGAAAGACGCAAATACACTACAAAAGAAAGAAATAACAAAATAGCCAAAAAGAAAAATAATTAAATTACAAAATTTTTTTTTTTGACAATAAGAAAATTTACGATGTAAACAAAATGAAAAAGAACAGGAATAAAGATAGAAAGAAAAATTAAGAAAGAGGAGACGAAATTCTTATTTGGCAATTCCAAACAAGAAAGATTCGATAGGGCTATTGTCTATATTCATTAAGTTTTCTGTAATTGAAATGTAAACAGATTCATAAACATCTAATTTAAACGGACTTTGAATTGTTTTTAATATTTTATACTTGTTTTCAATAGGTTGCATCAAATGTGGTTTTTCATGGTCCAAATCAAATGCATGAGCGGCTAAAGCTTTGCTAACATCTCTCTTATCTATATAACGTCGATGTTCTTCGATGCGACTTCTTACCGCGCGCCTCGTATGTCCAATATATTTATGCTGACAATCTAGGCAGGTAATTTGATAGATGCCACTCTTTTCGGAGACAGGCCTCCTATCCTTGGTTGAACCTAATAATGTTCGTAGCTTATTGTTGCTCGTGTGTACAATGTTCAAATCAGCTCGTTTAAATGCATGATTGAGTCGATTTGTGATACAAGGTACATAGGTCATGGGAACTCGACGTTCGTTTGCGTTTTTTGATTGAGAGAGAAGAGTGTATTTGCATATTTCGCTGAAGATGGTCTGCAAACAAGACCGAAATGCATTCAATGTTTTAATAAATTTTGACGTTTATAATTAATTTATTGTGTTGATTTTTATTTATTTTTTATTGCAGTCAATAAGGAAGTGACAAAATCCAAATTTAATATCACGGACCCCAAAGTTTGTTTAGTACTTTAGTGATTAAAAGCTAAAGAAAAATTTAATTTTTGCATTGTGTTGATGAAAATATGAATGTGGAGCAAGATAGTTCGTGTAAAGTTCAAAACTAATTTCAGTTTGTCTTAATTTTGTTATTTTTCATGGTTTTTGTTTGCGAAATTCTTAAAAGTTTTTTTTTATTCGCTATTTTATTACTTATAACATATTTATTTGTTTCAAAATGCAATAAATATATTATTTACATAAATTTTAAAGTTATATATTTCATTTATGGGCTTACAGTGTTCCCAGACATTTAGAAAATTTTGTTTTCAGTTCCCAATTGAGAAAGCACCTCACAGGTGCAGCGCGACTAACGGTGTGAGAAAATTGGGCGCGACTAACGGAAGGTTGATAAATGGAACCTGATCCCATTGAATTGAAATAAATTTTCACTATCGAACTTAATGAAGTGATGAAGCCAAAGAATAACCTATTGAAAAATAGAAAGAACGTATAGTTCGCCATGTGAACCTTACAGATTATATTTTTGGTTTGGGTGATTTGGCAAACGAATTGATGTGAAGCGGTGACACAATCAGAACTTCCATAAAGCGTAACTATTTACAAATGTCTCGTTATAGTTAATTTGAGTAAATTCTTATCATGTTTTTTATTAATAGGTTCTCAGCCCTTCATGGAATTTGGAATAAAACTATCCATTGCACCAGAAAGTCATTAAGGCTGAATAAGTATTGTATAATATTAAGTATCATGGTGGTGAGGCAGCTCTTCGTGGGACTATGGCCGACGATAAGCCAGCAGAAGACTTAGATTAATGTTTCTTTAAACAAGCACACATTTTTTTAAACTGTAGTATAATTCTTTTTTCCAAATCAAATGACTAGCTAAATTATAGAATAATAGTAACTTTATATTTTGTATGAATGTTGATTTATTATTCCGTGAATCCCTACTATTAATCTATAATCATAATCACTATACTTTACCTCCTGCTCATTAGAAAAAGGGAACAAAAAGAGTACAAGTACCTAAATAAAACAAAGCTGGAAAAAAAAAAAAAAAAAAAAACGATTGTGTCTTCTGTTTTTGGGCTGGTCAATGTTTGCTTTTCGTGACCTATGGATGCTGGTGTTGTATGTTGGATTGTCTTGTTTAAATTCGTATTTCATTCTGTAGCAGCCTCAACGATAGAATAGTAAAAGGAAACATCTGTTCGCGTCGAAGCAATGAGACAGATTTTTTCCTTGATGGTTTATGCGGGAATGCAAAATATGTGCATACGTAAGTATAAACATAAAGGAATATATTTGTGTATTATCGAGGGTAGGTTATTAGGTATTAAATTTTCTTGCTAGATTTCAGTTTGGTGTTACATTTGTTTGCAAGATTTTGAGGATATTATTTGCGTTGAAATGCAAAATTTATTCTACAAGTGGGTAGGTTTATGTAGATACATAGGTATATTTGTTACTTTGCGGTGGCTGTAACGTAGGAAAGAATATGTATGCAATGTTGAGGTATGTTAGTGGTCGGTGGTTACAAAACATAAACTAGATTTGCTTTCAAATTATCTGGCAAGATATTTAGGTATTTTAATTGAAATTTACAAATTATTAAAACTACCTATGAGTAGGCGTGTAGTAATGTATATTTACGCACGGTAGGTCTTGTTGGTGGAAAATTTGAAGATTTTCACTTACGGGCCGTAGCATCCGCCCATTTACTTAGGATTGATATCAATTATATGGGGCACTTCCTACAGTCGCATAATAATGAATTTAAAAAAAGGAAATTGAGAACTTAGAACTTAATATTCCTTATAGGGACAGTTTTAATTGTTCCACCCACTTTCATCTGATAAAATAAATCTTCGCAAAAAGAAGTGAAATCACACCAATTTTCTATCTTTATTCTTATTTGAACAACCAATACACAAAATTACAAGTTCTTTTTCAAACAATCATTTCCATTGTCTCTAAATAAAGCTTAAGCACTAAGATTCTGTTCTGAAATAGGCTATGTGTGTTGTTGTATTGCAAATTTGATTATTATTATTTTTGATTATTAAGGAAATTCAATTTGTCCTCTTCGACATCAGTCTCTGGAACTGCATCTTCGCTTTCAAGGAGTCTCTGTTGTTTGTGATATACTCGCGGACAATGCCGTTTTTGTACTCAAAACAGAACTGTTAAATGTTGTCTTTATTGCGGACAAGGACGGACACATTAACAAGTGGTCGGAGGGTAGATAACTAAGATTAAAAAAACAAAAACATATCAGCTTCACATCCCAGGCAATGATAGATTATTAACTACTTACACTTGAGTCGTGATCTATAACGTGATCCACACTTTCAAATATTGTAGTCTCGGAAAGACATAAGATTCGTTTCACTGGTTCCGGATGCCTAGGAGTTACCTTAGCTTCCAATGGTTGTTGTGTTGTGGCAGCTTTACTTTCGACAGCCAGTAAAAGTATCACGCCAATCGTGGTGTGCTGGAGCTCGGTGCGTTATCTGTCCAACATGTAGCAAACAAATTCATGGACTTTATGTTAACGACGATATAAAGAACTTCTTTCTAATAACCAAAAATAGATGTTCTGTCGATATCTTCTTAGAGCCATCGCCACCTGTGCTGAGATTTAGCAAGGCTTTGCGCAGTTGTTCATCGAAATTATCATAGACACTTTATAAAAATATCTACCAATGTTAAAAACAGATTGGATTAATGTTTTTTTATTAATATTTAATGAAAAACCGCGAATTATTGTTAAAAACACGACAGCAATTGAGACGCACGTACCGATACCGACATAAAAGCAAAAGTCACCACAGCATATTCATAAAAAAAATAGAACTGTCAGACCAAACAAAGTCACCGCGTTAAATTGTTGCTGTAATTCACATCCATCTATTCTTCGACACAAAATAGAATTACAAATACAACAATGTAAACAAATGGGTTTTGGAGGGTAACTGCCCGAGCAGAATGGAGTTGCTGTAGCGGTCGCTTGTCGCACTGTCAAAGTTAAAATATACGAAAACAGTACACAGCGCCACAATGAGAAGCTGTAGCTGCAGCGATCGCTGTCGCCAAAGTTGAATAATTTTCAACTTTCTGCTTTTAGTCGCACTACTTTTTGACATATCTGTGGGTCTGTTCAAAACACTGTATGTAAACTAGACATTGGGTTCGTTCAACACATTGAGTTATTTTGTCATGTTTATTATGAACTGAAATTTGGAAAAAAATTGGTTTCGATAGCAATGATTGTAGAAAAAAAGCATTTTAATAAGGTCTTATTATTAATAATTTGAGTATGTTGTCACTGAGCTCAAAATTGCACAACTTTGAGAACTCAATTTTAAAATGGCGCAGTGCTTACGCTAGTAGCCCGTAGCGTAATGGTTAGTGCGTTCGACTGTCACGCTGGAGGTCTGGGATCGCTTCCCAGCCTCGTCCAACTTAAAAACTAAAAAGTTTTTTTCAGGGCTACTGCCTCTTGCGATGAATTGACAAATCATCCAAGAGTATCACTAAAAAGTTTTTTTCAGGGCTACTGCCTCTTGCGATGAATTGACAAATCCTCCAAGAGTATCACTTGTCACGAATAAGTGCTTCTCGTCTAGCCGTTCGGATTCGGCATACAAAATTGTAGGTCCCTTCTATTCCTGTCGAAAGGCGCACACAGGAATGGTTGCGAGTTGTTAGTCACTAGGCCCTGCTTCTTCATGAGCCGTTGTGCCACCCGATTTATTTTTTTATTTGTAGTGTTTACGCAACAAGTGAGACCATTTTGTATGAAAGCTCCAATGGGCTCGGATGAAAAAAAAAAACAAATAAACAAATTCTTCACATTTATAAAACTGATGGAATTTTTCTAGATACTGTTGTCCTTTTCTCCTTCCAATTTTGTATCTGTCAAGGGCAAGGTTTAACTACATAGACCTCCTTCTTCCAAAAAGTGCCAAAGTGAGAAATAAACATCTATGCTAAAGACACCTGTTTGCAAGAAAACATGCGAAAATTGTTGACAGATAATTTTAGTCACCATAAACGATTTTCAATTTTTTTTTTGGCAAGCAAGTGTCTTATAATAGATATATTTTTCCACGTTTGCACTTTTTGCTAAATGAACACAAAAGAGTGCCGCAACTGGAACTGAAGCCATAGCTGAAATAGCTATCAAATAGTATCGTGCGTGGTATTTTTCATGTGCCCACAATGCAGCTGCACAAAATATTATTTCTTTTTAAAAGTTCAATAAAATATTCTGTGTTGTGCTCTGACATGTTGAATTTTGTTTGTTTGTTTTCTGTTGTGTCAAATACCGGCATACTTTGTGTTTTATTTATTAAAAGAGAAACATGATAGTCTCGCAATTGTAATAGAAATGAAAGCAACATATGGAACACGCCTTGTAAAAATTAGAATTCCAAACATCTGAACGAACCCAAACAAATCTAAATGTCAAAAAAAGTTTTTTCTGCGCTACACCATTGTGGACGACCTTTGCGACCTAGTGAGCGATTTTAATGACAGCTTGTGCTACAGCAATTTTTACCGCGACCAGCGACTTGCATTGTGTTCAAGGGGTAAGACGTACGAAGTTTTGGCATCTTTATATTTTGTTTTTATGGTTTCGATACTCAGTGTGCAAAAAAAAAACTTGCACATCCATTGACTATAATTGTAGTAGGAGGTAGCAGCAACCTACCTATTCTTTTTCGGAGACATTTTTTTGTTGTTTTTTTTCGTAGATGAGAAGTCACGGAAGAGGTACGGTGCATAATACAAAACCTGCACGTTCTAGCCCACATGTTTCAGTATGAATAAGTATTTTTCGTTGTCATATTCTCTATGTTAATTATGGGACTCAGTGTGCATGAAATAAACCTTGCACATATGAAATGGCGTGGAACTTTTTTGTGTTGAGATTTTTTCTTTTTTTTTTTTTCTTTTGTACGAACAGAGAGAAATATTTGGAAATATGTAGTGGGATTTTTAATTCTACGATATCTTGACTCTTGGGTTAAATTATCCTTGAATGCAACAATGAAAGTGATGTAAGTTAGTGTGCAAGAAATAACTTTGCACGGTTGTGATGGATGTTGTTTTGGGATTATTTGAAGAATGTTTGTGGTTAAAATGCAAATGGCAGTACATATTTGTTTGCGCAAGATCAGATTACATTTTCTTGCTCCTGGTAATGCGCCCCCAGAATGTTGCGCCCTGTGCATTTGCACATCTTGCACATATGGTTGGTCCGGCCCTGGGCATAGCACGCAATAGTTTATAACTTTTGTAATTTTATTTTTCATGAAAGGGAAGAAGTATTCACGTTTAAGGTATAAAAGTGTTTCATTTATGCCTCGGTGGTTATTGTTTCTATGGTAGTAGTGAACTTGTCTTGATTGTCACTCTCTAATACTTCCATAAGTTTTTTTGTATAACGAATTAGTTTAAAGTTTTTGTTATTCGAAAAGAATTTGGAGTAGACCCTTTGGATGGTTTTAAATGTTTCGTCGGCTCTGTAAATAGCGCAATATTTATTTGTGAGTAAGAATTTTTTAAATATATCTATGATGTATTTTCTGAAAAATTCTGTTTTTCGATTGTGTGTCTTAATTTATTTTTAAATGGCATTTCTACTCGAGGTGGTTTATCTATTTCGGCCTTTCTAAGAATAAGCTGTATGTTAAATTCATTCAGAGGGCGTTCAGAAATGTATATATGATCATCTAGGCTCCCTAAAGCTGAGTGTATTGTGGAAGCGCTAGAATTAGGATTGACTTGGTCTATTTCATTGATATTCAGTTCAATTTGTGTATCATCATTTTTAATTCTACTAAGTGCATCGGCATTTAGATTTTGAACTCCTTTTTTGTATACTATTTCGTAGTCAAATTCCTCTAACTTAAGACGCCGCCTAACGAGTTTGGACTTTGGGTCTTTGAGGTTCATCATCCATTGTAAGGGTTTGTGGTTTCATTTAAACGACGGAAGTCAATGACGAGTCGCCATTTTTTAGTTGGTATATCTTTTCCTTTTGGAACTACCCAGACTGGAGAGCTCCGGGGTGAATGGCTAGGACGGATAATACCTTGACTTAGTAATTCTTGAATTTGGTTATGGACTTCCATTTTGTGTATGCAAGGGTACCTATATGATCTAGTGTAGATTGGAACATCGCCATTAGTTGGTATCCTATGTTTGACTGCGTTTGTGAAAGTTAGGGGTTGACCTTTTCTGTAAAAAAATATCACCGAACTGATTGCAAAGCTTGGTTATAGATTTTTTCTCTTCCAAATTAAGGTGATCGAGTTTTATGGAGTCTATTATATTATTACTTGGATTTTCTTTTTCGACTTGTGAAAATGCTTCAGAAATATTAATTTCGCAATACCGAGAATTTGAGTATGGGCAGACTTTAATTGGTTGCTCTAGGAGGATGTTTTGTTCTTTGTTTGAAGTGTTAGTAGCTTCAAAAATTGTATACCAGTTGTTGGCTGTGTAGATTCCTTCCGAAATAGAAACGTGTGGTTTTATCTCAGTTGGTCTATCGAAAATGTCTCCGTTTTGTACGTCCACCGGGAGCCGGCAGATGATTTTTGAAAGTGGGGGAATTGTATATTGGGATGATGTGTAATTTGGTTTAAAAACAAGGGGAATGCTAGCGTTAACAGTGATGAGTTTTTGTTTCTCAAAGTCTATTTTGGATTTAATTTGGGTTAAGATGTCTAAACATATTAAGCCATAAAAGTATTCATGGAATTTTAATATCAGGAATTTAAATGTTCCGCTTGTTTAAAATTCTGTGAAGCAAGGAAAATCAATTTCTTTATTGATTGTGTGATCTTTAAATATTGTTTTTATAACAGTTGGATTAATTTGATTTTGGAATTGGGGATCGGTGAATTCGGGATTAATGAAGGAGGATGAGGCAATGAGGTGTCGATCAAGAACCTAAGAGGTCTGTGATGAGATATTAATATAGGGTAAAATATTTATGTCTATGAACCCGATGGGTTCCCAGAGGCTACATCCTGAAAATTTATAGTATTTTCGGGATGACTTTCTGCTTCGAATAAATCGAGGCCTTGTTGAAATACTTCGTTATAGTATGTGTCTAAGTCCTGGTTATGGTTATCAATATGACTTATATATTCATTTCCATCATCTTGCTCAGGGTAATTTGGGCCTTGTAATTGTTCTGTATTAATATTGTAGATTTCTCTACTGAAAGAATTCGAAGGAATTTTGGAATTGTGTGGGTTGTTTCAATTTTGAATAAATAGTGCTGGCTTCCATAGGTTCGAGAGTCTATTCGAAAAATTATCTGAGCCGCTGTTATTTCTAAAGGGTTTATTAAAAGGGGTATTTTGTTGCTTTTGACCTAGTGAGGGGTTTGCAAAACTATTGGAAGGGGATTTATACTGACTTTGCTTTACTTGTTGGTTAAAGAGGTTAATATTATTTTGTGCTTGTTGCAGAGGTCTATTTTGTGGGTTAAGATTAAACGCGTTATAAGGTGTTTGGAAATTTGGTCTTGGGGAAAGGTTGAAGCATTGGTGATGTGCCTGGTTCACTTGAGGTGCTCAAGGGTTGAGAGTATGTATTACTTACTTACTTACTTAGGTCCTCGGACCTATTACGTCCGTGATGTTTCCCTTACGGGACATAGGGCCTCCACTACACCTACGCGCCATCGTGTACGATTTCTTGAAATATATTTCAGCTCTCTCCAACTTTTCCCCAGTCGTGCCGATTCCTGTTCGACCGTTCTTCGCCATGTACTTCTAGGCCGGCCCACTTGTCTTCCCTCCTGTGTGAGCGGGTTCCACTGCATTGCTTGAGATGCAATGCACCGATCGCCTTTTCGAAGCGTATGGCCAATCCACTGCCACTTTCTTCTTCGTATAATGGAGTCTATGGGCTCCTGACCCGTTCTCGCATGAAGTTCGGCATTGGAGATACGGTTGGGCCAGAAAATCCTCAAGATGTTTCGTAGACATCTATTAACGAAGGTTTGCAGCTTCCTAGTGACAATTTCAGTGACTTTCCAAGTGCTGCAGCCGTAAAGCAGAACGGATTCAACATTGGAGCGGAACAGTCGTAGCTTGGTCTTTAAGCTAAAAGAGTTGTTTCTCCATATTTTGGACAGCATTCCGAACGCAGCCTTTGCTTTTCTGATTCGGCTGTTTACGTCCAGTTCAGTTCCGCCACCCGTAGAGATAATACTCCCAAGATATTGGAAATCCTCTACCATCTCTACCGGTTGTCCAGAAATATTTACTTGGATTGATGAGGAAGTTCCAAGGCTGATCCTTTTAGTTTTTGCCGAGTTGATCTTAAGCCCTACGATTTCTGCTTCTCTCTCCACCCTTGTTGTCATTTGATGGAGATCCATGATCCTATGAGAGAGTAAGCATACGTCGTCCGCGTAGTCCAGATGTTTGAGGTGAGATTGCAGAGTCCACTGAATTCCTCCATTTCCATTTGACAAAGCTGCGTGCAGTACGTCACTTATCACCAACAGGAACAGTATTGGTGACAGTATACAGCCTTGCCTAACTCCACTTTGGATTTCAAACTCCTCTGACAGCCTACCTTTGTGCAAAACGTGACACC
Organism: Melangyna quadrimaculata; assembly: GCA_949320155.1. NCBI lineage: Eukaryota > Metazoa > Arthropoda > Insecta > Diptera > Syrphidae > Melangyna > Melangyna quadrimaculata. The sequence continues at coordinate 250,211,345 of OX439483.1, read as the reverse complement.
TGGATCCATCATATGTAGCCTTGATAATAGCAATCAATTTATCTGGGATGCCCCTCCTGTGCAAAGCAAGCCAAATAAATTCTCTATTGACACTGTCGAACGCCTTTTCAAAATCGATGAACAGCAGGTGAAGTGGTGATCGATATTCAACGCACTGTTCGATGATGATCCTCAAGGTGTTGATGTGATCAACACAGGAAGATCCAGTGCGGAAACCTGCTTGTTCGGCGTCGAGTGTGTCTTCGAGGTGGTCTTTAATTCGGTCCAATATTATCCTTGCTATTATCTTGGCTACTGCAGGCAGAACGCATATTCCTCTCCAGTTTTCGCACTGTGTGAGACCTCCTTTCTTTGGGAGCTTGACAATCATTCCTTTTTTCCACTCTTCAGGAAAGCTCTCTGCTTCCCAAGCTCTCTTAATAAGTGGGTGCAGTAGCTCGCTCGATGTCGTTGGGGCTGCTCCTAAGAGCTCTGCAGGAAAACCGTCAAGTCCAACCGCTTTGTTGTTCTTCAGTGCTTTGATGGCGGTGATAATTTCTTCTTTACTGGGGGGTACGTATTAGGATTTTAAAATTTATTTTGTTGTTGCAAGTAAAGGGGTTGGTGTTTCATATAAGATATATTTTGTTCTTTTGTATAAAATGCAAAAGCTTCTGAGAGAGTTTTAGGTCTCATAGCTCTAACTGTGGACCCTAGTGGTTCTTTAAGTCCCGATAAGAAGCTATTAAGGCACATTTCATGGTATAAATCTTTTTTGCAGTAATCACGTTTGTATTAGTTTCGTGAATTCGTATGTGGTTGGTCATTGCCGATTGGATTTCAATAATTTCACTAAAGAAACTTTCCATGGTTTTATTGTTTTGTCTTAAGTTGTGTAAGTCTCTAATGAGGGAGGATTCATTGCGTTTATCAGAATAGTGGTTAACTAAATTGGTTTTTATAGAACCCCAGTCTAACGTGGTTCCATAGACATTGAGTATTTCGTTGGCAGGGCCAACTACTTTGTTCCGGATTGCTCTTATTATTATTCGTCCTAAATTGGTTCCTTCAATTGCTCCGAGAAATGAAAGTATTTCTTCGACATTGTTAATAAATTCAAACAAGAGTCTAGGGTAACCGTCAAAGGTTGGGATATCTTTTACTATATGAGGGATTTTAAGTTAGTTTAAAAGGTTTAGAGTGGCTGTAGCAGCGGCTGCCGCTGCTTCAGCATTATTTTGATTTTCTCAAGGCATTAGATTAATTATTTCCATCTCTCTTTTATTATTAAAATCTGTTATATTTAATTCTTCAGTACTAAAATTTTTCCTTTCAAAATTAGGTATTTCAATGTTTATATCAAAATCCGTTATGTTTGGCTCTTCAATATTTAAATTTATTCGTTCAATATTTGTTTTTATGTCGGAACTCTGAACATTAGTTATAAATTACGACTTACATGTAAATGATTTTAAGGATTGACTTCATTTTTACTGATGGTTGATTATAGTTGTTTTCCTTTTTGTATACATTTTTATTTGTATCTGCACTGTTAGTTTTTTTTTGTATGTCCTGATGGTTGATTTTAGTTGTTTTCCTTTTTTGTATAAATTTTTATCGGTATTTGCGCTAATAGTTTTTTATTTTTTTTTTTATGTCCTGATGGTTGATTTTAGTTGTTTTCCTTTTTTGTATACATTTTTATCTGTATCTGCACTGATATGTCCCTATATGTATTTTCACTTGTGTTGATATGATTATTTTTCTATATTTTTTTTTATTTCTTATATAAACTTTTTATTTTTGTATTTTATTTTTATTTTTTGATTTTATATTACGTATTTTCACTTATATATATGTTTATTAAAAGTTATTTGTTTATTTCGTGGTTCAGCTACTTGCCAACTAACCGTTGGCTTTGTTTTTATTTTTAGAAAACTTTATCCGATTAACCTTCGAGCAAAATTTATTTTAAAAAAATGTGTTGTTCTATTATATTTTTTTTCTTTTTGTGTTTCAGCTACGTGCCAATTAACCGTTGGCTTTTTTTTTAGAAAACTTTATCCGATTAACCTTCGAACAAAATTTATTTAAAAAAAAAAAAATTGTTGTTTTATAATATTTTTTTTTTGTATGGTTCGTCCGGGGCCAATTAATAGAAATTTGCCCCTTGGAGGTGTGTCGATGCGAATATCACGATTTCGCGATTTTCCGGATACTTGTTAAGACACCGACTGCGCCAGTTAAGGTAGCGACTCTACCATTAATAAAAAAAAAAAAAATTTCTTTTCTTACAACAGCTCACTGCTGAGTTTATTCTTCAACTGACTGAACTTATGGATAACGTGAATTTTAAATACATAAAATATGATTAATAAGCAATTAAATCGTGGGAAAGCAAATAATAACAAAATACAAAGAATGATTTAATATGAATGGGAAAACAAAATACAAGGAATGCAATAATATGATCTTAAAATAAAAATACAAATATATATTCTAATGACAATGCAATATAGTGTTTCTAAGGGAAGTTGTTGGTGTTAATGACCGGGGCCAAGGCTGGTGTTAGGTGAGGTATGTAACTCGCGGATATGCTAGCTTATGCCTATTATAGTTGGGCCTTAAATCTATCCCTCGCTCTGAGAAAAAAAAAAGGTCAAGAGATTGGAGAATTGGAGTTGGCTTCTGAAGAGAACCTACCCTCAGAGCGAGGGATAGATTTACGGACAAGCAGCCAATCAAAGAAATAGGTATACACATTCATACAGCAAGATAATGGATGAACAACGTTGCATGATAAACAGGTTTTTTCTTGTGTTTAGTCTAGTTAGGTAGATTTGTTGTTGTCTTTTGTATATGGTTCGAATTTTATAAATGAAGTGAGTATTTCTGCTGTCGATGGAGATGTTTTTTCTTGATTTTGTTTGTAAACAGGTTCTTGTTTTTTTTTTTTGCTAGGTAGGTACCTACCTAGCAGTGGCGTGGCGTCCATATAACACGATTCCTACCGTCTTACCTTTTAAAAATTGCACGAAAAATACTATAAAATAAACATAAACTATGCAACCCTACCAATTTGAATTATAAAATTCGCACAAACACACAAACATAAGCTATCGAATAAACACCGTCAATTCATTCTTCTCTTCGCTCTTTGCTCAACTGCTGAACATACGCTCTCTTTGAAAGAATTAATTTAGAAATAAAACGAGTCTTTCACCGTCTAATAAAATTTGTTTTGTATCCCTTTCTTCCCTTAGCATTTTTGTTTCTAGATCCTCTTTGTCCAACACGCAACAACATAGGAAAAATAAGACGCTGTTCCTCGTGTTATACTGACACTTGGTATGGAAAGGAATGTTTTTTTTACTCCTTTGCTTAACTCCGTTTCTCTTAATATTTGTTCTGATGGGAGAAAAATAACACGCTCTTCTTCGACTTATTTGCTATGAAAGTTGTAAGATACATTTTCTATTTTTGTTTGCTTGTTTTTTTTATCAAAAGTCTCGCAAAATCACGGCAGTGGCTTTTGGTATAAGGGCATTTAAAGATGGGCCAAGGGAAGAAGGTATGGTTTGTCAATCTGAAATATTTGGTATGGTTATATGTAAGTATATGACACATGATTTAATGGTACTTTTTAACGCTGGAAAAAACTATTCTTTTTATGGGACTTTTTTAGAACAACAAGTTAAATATTAAGGAAAAATGGTAGATTTGGAATAAAAGTTTCATTGGTTCCTAAAAATATCTGCAATAAAATAGTGTTAATTTAGTTACTTGTGAAGTTGAAGGTTTTGTTCTTTATTTTTTGTAAAGTATATATTTTCTCTATAGTATTTGCATAGTTTGATAGCTATGTAAATACTATAGAGATAGGTTTTTAGTCTTGGTTTTTGATGCTTGCATGTAGTTGGCCCACCAACTATTGAGTCGAGCAAAACTGTTAATTGCAATCGTTTGTACATCGTTTGTCTACGTTTGTACAAGTTTTAGATTCGTTTGTACACTCACCGTTTTTTTTATATAGCCACTTCAAATAAATTTATGGACTTTGGCACACCAACTATAACGCTCGAAAAATCTGGAAATGCAGTTCGATAGATAATCGTTTGTGTAAGTTTGTTTTTTTTTTCCTGTGTATACGTCGCAATTTTTTTTTACAACAAATTTTTTTTTAACCAAATTTTATTAAAATTTTAAAACATATGGATTCGTTTGTCTCTTTTTTATAATGATTTTTTATCGTGTTAATTTTTTTAATTTGTATTTATTTCTATTTTTAATTAATTATTACTTTTTTTGGGACATGTAATTTGGCCCACCAACTATAACACTCGAAAATCGTACCAACTTCAACCACAATATTGTTTGTGTTCTAACACAAACTTTAATTTCATGTGGTTAAAACTTACGGTAAATAAGCACATCATACACACCTGTTTCGTTTATCGAAGCCCTAATTTGGACAGAAATTCAACTTTTAACGAGTTTGATGCTCTGTCGGACTCCATTCAAAGAATTGTTGCCCATTACCCTCACACTGAAATCGGCATTGCGGGCGATTTCAATGTACACAATTCTAATTGGCTTCGCTTTTCGGGTCAGACAACACCCGAAGGAAGGTTTGTTGAGGTCTTTGCTGAGTTAAACCACCTGACTCAGCTTGTTGACGAGCCAACTCGAATCCCTGACGTTCCAGGTCAATCCGCCAACACTCTGGACTTGTTCCTTACCTCTGACCCTGATAAATACACTATTAGTGTATTATCGTCTCTTGGCACATCAGACCATTGTGTCATATCTGCAAATTTCTCGTGCCACCAAAACTCAGTTAAAGAAAGAACTCCCAAGAGAACCGTTTGGCAATACGAGAAAGCCAACTGGGACGGTCTCAATGCTTTCTTCAGGAACTTTAACTGGTCACTATGCTTCCTCGATAGTGACGTAGATGCCACTGCAGATATGATCACAAATTTAATTCTTTGTGGAATGAGAAATTTTATCCCGAATAGGGTTAAATCTATCAAACCCAGAGAAAACTCGTGGTTTGATTCGAGCTGTAAAGAGGTTATTAGGGTTAGAGAAGTAAGCTTCCGTAGTTACAAAGCCAACCCTACCTAGGAAAACCGGAAAAAGTTTCAACAAGCCAGAAAGACCTGTAACGGTCATATTAGAAGAGCCAAATTTTTGCATGACCAAAAATTTAGGCAAAAAACACTACAATATCCCAATAGTAGTAAACATTTTTGGTCATTTGCAAAATCATTCGAAAGACTTCTTCGTCTGCGGTTCCAACGCTCGTGTTCAACGACACACCTGCTGTCAGCTCGCAAGATACAGCTAATTTGTTCGCAGCACAGTTTGCTGTTATTTCGACGCTGCCAGTAAGTGATAGAACTCCGCCTGTAATTGAGAGCGTAAACAATTTTATGCACTCGTGCAGTTGCTAGAGTTCTAAAAGATCTTGACATTCACAAATCCGCTGGCCCGGATAGTATCCTTCCCATTGTTCTGAAGAGGTGTTCTTCAACGCTGGCAAAACCACTGCGTAAGCTTTTCCGTCTGTCCTACTCTACTGGTCTCTTTTCGAGTGGATGGAAAACAGCATTTGTCCAGCCTGTCCCTAAAAAAGGCGTATCTTCTTCACCCTCAAACTATCGTCTAATTGCACTTACGTCCCTTCTCTCCAAGGTCATGGAAACGCTGATCAATTTTCAGCGAAAGCTTCTTAATGACCGGCAGTACGGCTTTCGTAGCAATAGGTCTACTGGTGATCTGATGGTATATCTCACCGAACAGTGGAACAAATCTTTACATCGTTTTGGAGAAAGTAAGATTATTGCACTTGATATTTCAAAAGCGTTTGATAGAGTTTGGCATCAAGCTCTCTTATCGAAAATGCGTGCATTTGGTCTCGATGAATCTCTTCTTCGTTGGATTAGAAATTACCTTTCGGACCGTTCAATACAAGTTGTATTGGACGGTTTCAAGTCTGAAATCCACAAAATAAATGCTGGTGTGCCCCAGGGCTCCGTTTTGTCTCCAACTCTCTTCCTTATTATTATAAATGATCTCATATTTGTTTATAGATTCTCATCCATGTCCTTTGGATGTGGAACTTGAATGGCAGCGTATGATAAGCTCATTAAATTCTGATCTCGACAGCATTGTCCAATGGGGAATCAAAAATCGCGTAGAATTTAATGCTTCAAAAACTCAATGCTGTCTAGTGTCGTCAAAACGAAACCCACCCCTCATGCCACTATCCATGAGTGGTTCATGCATTGAGGAAACCGAAAAGCTTTCAGTCCTCGGTATGTGTATCACAGACCACCTTCTGTGGAACGATCACATATTTGATGTTGCCAAAAATGCTGCTAAATGCTTAGGTTTTCTTCGGCGATGCAAGAAATTTTTCACCCCTTCTGATCTGGCTGTTATCTATAAAGCCTTTATTCGTCCAAAACTCGAGTACAATTCTCATGTTTGGGCAGGTGCTCCAACAACTCACTTGAGTCTATTGGATAGAATTCAAAGAAGAGCTATGAAAATGATAGGTGATAGAAATATAACGGAAGCATTTGCACCTCTCGAACACCGACGCAATGTTTCATGTCTTTCGTTATTTTACCGTAATTTTCATAACCAGTGCTCTAGCGAAATAGCCAGTTGCATTCCTCCCCTAAAACAATTCAACCGTAATACTCGTATTTCTAGGAATGCACATCAGTTTACCCTTGAGCCCAACTTCGGACGTACTGTTAAGTATAGAGATTCTTTCTTTAGTCGCACTGCAAGAATGTGGAATGCTTTACCCGGCACTATTTTTCCCTTCCATTTTGATATTCAAAGGTTCAGAAATAATGTGCACCGGCATCTCCTCTTAAATCCTTTCCTATTTTCCTAACGCTCGCACTGTGTTTAAACATTTCAAGGGTACTAAGAACCCCTTTAGTGCGCGCTTAATTTAAAACAAAATATGCATTCGTTTGTCTCTTTTTTATAATGCTTTTTCATCGTGTTAATTTTTTTAATTTGTATTTATTTCTATTTTTAATTAATTTATTATACGCTTTTCATGGATTATGTTCGAGTTAAAATAATTTTGATTTATTTTAAGTAAACACCCCTAAGCCATTCGCTAAAAAAAAAGCCAAAACTCGTAGTAGTTAGGTAGGTACTCAACAATTTTGAAACTACCTATCAATATCTATAATAGGCATGTTTAGGTATTGGTACCTATAATTAATTTCTATTTTATACGGAAAAGAAACTCATTAAAAGCGTTAAGCCGACGGCAAAATTCAAGTCAATGAACAAGTACCTATAGAATTAGAATTATTTTTGTTTGCTTTTTTTAAATTATTTTAACTGAATAAATAATATGCTCAAGGTGTAACTTAAGTCTTTTTAAATGCAGCCTAAATGCAGGGCACTCCTTTAAAAGAATAGAAAAAAAAAGAATAAAGTCTTAATTATCGCAATTTCGCATACAAGTTGAAACTGTGGATACCCAAATAAAAGAGAATGCTGTTGGTGGGCCAACTGCCTGTCCCAAAAAAAGTAATAATTAATTAAAAATAGAAATAAATACAAATTAAAAAAATTAACACGATGAAAAAGCATTATAAAAAAGAGACAACAGAATGCATCTGTTTTAAAATTTTAATAAAATTTGGTTAAAAAAATTTTGTTGTCAAAAAAATTTGGGACATATACAAACGAAAAAAAAAGACAAACGTAGAAAAACGATATTCTATCAAACTGCGTTTTTAGATTTTTCGAGCGTTATAGTTGGTGGGCCAACTACATGTCCCAAAAAAAGTAATAATTAATTAAAAATACAAATAAATACAAAATAAAAAAATTAACACGATGAAAAATCATTATAAAAAAGAGACAAACGAATGCATATGTTTTAAAATTTTAATAAAATTTGATTAAAAAAAATTTGTTTTTAAAAAAAATTTGGGACGTATACAAACGAAAAAAAAAGACAAACATAGACAAACGATTTTCTATCGAACTGCGTTCTTAGATTTTTCGAGCGTTATAGTTGGTGGGCCAACTACATGTCCCAAAAAAAGTAATAATTAATTAAAAATAGAAATAAATATAAATTTAAAAAATTAACGCGATGAAAAATCATTATAAAAAAGAGACAAACGAATGCATATGTTTTAAAGTTTTAATAAAATTTGGTTAAAAAAATTTTTGTTGTCAAAAAAATTTGGGACGTATACAAACGAAAAAAAAAAAGATAAACGTAAACAAATGATTATCTATCGAACTGCATTTCCAGATTTTTCGAGCGTTATAGTTGGTGGGCCAAACTCCGTAAATTTATTTGAAGTGGCTATATAAAAAAAACGGTGAGTGTACAAACGAATCTAAAACTTGTACAAACGTAGACAAACGATGTACAAACGGTTGCAATTAACAGTTTTGCTCAACTCAATAGTTGGGGGGCCAACTACATGCAACAGTTTTTGATTGGTTTTTAATTTTGCTTAAAGCATAGATTGTTGCTTAACAGATTTTCTTTCTTTTGATGTATCTGCTTGTTTTTTTTTTTGTCAAAGGTACAAAGAGGTAAGTTTTCTTTACTTTCGCAGATCAATCATTTTCGTTACGTCTTCCCATTTCAAATTATTGACGCCACGCCACTGCTTCCTAGATATTTTGTCGTGTGTTTTGCATATGATTCGAATCTTATAAAGCATGTGGGTATTTTTGTTATCCATGGAGATGTTTTTTATTGAATTTCTTTTGTTGGTCGACATTTTCTAATAATTGAAAAGATTTTGTTTTCTATTTTAATTTTGTTTGAGAATTCTTTTCGTGGAACTGGTAAAAATAAAAGAATCGGAGTAGGCTTACTAGTATTTTATTTCGGAACCTGGGGGAATTGCTCTGATATTGATGATTTTTTTTTTTTTTTGAAATGTGGGAAACATTAGATTTAGAAAAAAGTTTGCGAGGAGAGTACGATAACTCTTGTCCCAAAAATTGATACCGGTTTTTTTCTAGAGAGGTCAAAACAAAGCATTTTTTATCATTGAATGGAGGTCTATCTCGGCCCGTTTAGGAGGTACTATATACAGTAGAGTGTCGAAGAGTAGAGTGTTTTTGGATAGCACACCCCGTCACTCGAAAGTTTATTCCGAAAGAAAAAATTATTGATCAAAAAAAACTTTTTCCGAGATCATTAACCCGTGCCTCTAAGGTAATACTTTTCCCATACAAATTTGTATGGGAACTTTACTCTTTTCACATTTTATTTTTTTTTTCTCTCGAACTATAATAGTTATTCTTTTTTTTGGGAATTCTGATTGAAAAAACTTTAAAAAACTGCATTTAAAAATGTATTAAAAAAATTTAAATTATAATTTATTTCAATTTTTTAAGTTAAAAAATACTTTAATATTATATATTTTTCTCTTATTTTTCGCTCTCGGTGCTCAGCAGTTTTTGTTGTTTATTTTTATTGATTATCATAAAGTGATACGTTTTTTAAAAAATTGCATTAAAAAAGCTAATGAAAACAAATTAAAAATTATTTATTTCGATTTTTCAAAATATTAAATATTTAAATATTTTTTTATCAATATCTTGTTTAAAAAACCATTCAAAAATTAATACAAAAAAACTTTATTTGATAAGAAAAAAAATTGTAATACATACAAAATTAAAAAATATTTAATACTTTTAAGAATCGAAATAAATTATTTCTAACTTGTTTTCATTATTTTTTATTTTATAACTTATTACTTAATGATAATCAATAAAAAAAAAAACACAAGAAAAACTGCTGAGGATCGAGAGAGAAATATATATAATAATAAAGTATTTTTTAACTTAAAAAATCGAAATAAATTATAATTTAAATTTTTTTTTATACATATTTAAATGCAGTTTTTTAAAGGACCGATAAATTAATCATAATTCCCAAAACAATAGAATAGCTGTAATTGATCCAGAGAAAACAAAATAAAATATGAAAAGTGTAAAGTTCCTATACAAATTTGTATGGGAAAAGTATGACCTTAGAAGCGCGGGTTAGTGACCTCGGAAAAATTTTTTTTTGTCAATCATTTTTTCTTTTGGCATAACCTTTCGATTGACGGAATGTGCTATCCAAAAAAATGAGTTTGGGAAATAACGGACACCCTATTATACAGGTACATTTTGCCAACAAAAAAAAAACAAAACAAATACAAATTCTATATACGAGTACCTGCTTATTACTTTCATAGGAACAAAATGCTTATAAGAAACAGGTTTGTACCAAAAAAAAAAATCGCTAAAAGAAAAACACCGTGTCCTTTTTCATAAACATTTGAATATCAAAATAACACCTCTTATTGGAAAGCCCTATATATAGGTAAATAAACTTCTTTCTTGAATCTTTCATAAATATACCTGTAAGTAGATACGAGTACCCACAGGTTTTTAGACTAAATTTGATTAAAATAACGCTTATTTTATGCATTACAATTCTAACGACATATTTAAAAAAACCTTCCAAGAGATGAGCCAATAAATAACATAGGTACACACGGATAAGCTACACAAATGTGCAATTTATTTTTTTTTCACAAAACAATTCCCTCAAACCCACCCATACTTTTGCAATACTCCTAATCAACCACCAAACCTACTAAAAATGCAACAAAAAAAAAAAACACATTCAAACTATGCATTGCGCTAAAAAAAACATTCCACCCCCACTCTCAAAATTTTCTGACAAATCGTCGAACCAACAAAAGACTTCTCCTAATACGCCTATGGCAAGTTGAAAAAAAAATATCATGGATGTATATTGGAGAACAGGTTTTTTTCTCAAATTATCTACTTAACTGCAAGATGAATGATCGGAAAAGAAGACACAAAAAAATATATGCGAGCGCATGTGCATATGGTACTCCTCCTCCCTCCATCCAAAAGACCTTTCAGCTAAATAAAAAAAATATCCCACAACAGGTCTTTTTATAATATTCTGTTTATGTCGCGAGATGAGAAATCGAAAAAAAAAACTTCATTCATAATGACAGGAAACAAGAACAAAATAATATATGAGAGCGCATGTGCGATATTGGTTTTAGAAAAAGAACAAAGAGATGGCGCTGTTACTGCAGTGGATTACTTCAGAACTGCAAACTTCTTTGTGTATAAAAACGCAAAAAAGACCCTTCTTCCAAAAATTAATATAAAAAAAACAAATGAATGTAATGACTTTTTTTAATTGAATTTAATAGAAAAAATATCAAAAAAAAAAAAAAATAATAAAGATAATTTAAATCTGTAAAGGTTCTCCTTTTTTCACAGTAACATTGCACAATTTGAAATAATAAATTGTAATTTTGAATGAGAAAATTTAATAATTTTTTTTTTTTTGAAAGGTCTATGCCTTAGATAATTCAAAAGACTAATTATAAAAATGAACATCAAAAATATTAAAATTAAAGCTGGTAAGCCCATGGCTTTGAAATTAAAAGATGGTAATATTGCAATTTTTCTGTTAAAACACCCTGTTTAAGAAGCTACACATGAATTCAAAAGTATTCACTGTATGTCTGAATTCATATTCTATAATCTTTCTTTAACTTCATTGGAAAAAAATGAAAATGTAAAAGTTATACTGAAAAACTTTCGTCCAAAGTTATATAATTTCAACAATTTCACATGATTTTTTTTTCCAAGTATTTTTTTTTAAGGGTTAATCCTTAAAACATGTTTACTTTTTTCATAAAATCAAAAAAAAAAAATAATAATAAATGTATTGTAATAGCAGCCCTATATTCTGAATAATTGAGTCCCATTTTATAAAAAAAATAAATCACTTCTTTTCTTCATAAAAGTATTGAATTTACTATTTATATATTTTTTAATGATGTTAGTATGTGCGTATATTTATTTATTACCAAAAAAGCCAAATTTCAACAAATTACCTTTACAAACAACAAAGTAATGTAAAAATCAGTCAACGCACTTACATAAAAATGCAATGGAAACCTACCCTTAAGGGTAGGTTTCACGCAGAAGCCAACTCAAAACTCATGTAAATGCATTTGAATGTATCAGTGAACAAAAATTCTGTTCTTTCCCAGCGGGAAATATCGTCCCCAATGAATTTTATAGTTGAATTCTTCAATCAATTCACTAGCAAAATAATAAAAGGAAACGGCATACAATGATTTAGTGAGTGAAGAGTCATGCGAGGTTTCCTCAGTTCATAGATTTGAACCCACTTTTTGCTTTGTGTGTAGAAAACAACAAGACAACAGCAATCAATCCACTAGCCAGATAATACAAGGAAACGACATGTAATGATTTTATAAGTGAAGATTCATGCGAGGTTTCCTCAGTTCATAGATTTGAACCCACTTTCTGCTTTGTGTTTAGAAAACAACCCTTTCTGTCGTTGAATTAAAAATTGCTTTTGATATGGAAAATTATAAGATGAAAAAACTGTTGAAAAGTCATGTAGAAGTTCATCAGTTCATCGTCTATGTCCACTCATATGCTTTGTAAAGTGTGCACCGCCATTGTGTGTTTTGATAGAAGTTGATTTTTTTTGTGTTCTCTGTGTTGACATTGTCTACTGACAGTAAATATTATAAGAGGACTTATGAATTTCCATTAAAAAAAGGCAATCTCAGATTTTCTCAAAGTATTTCAGTTTTTTGGTTAACCACCAATTCGCATATGAAGTGGTGAATAACCAACAACCACTGACCTAGTGATTTAACTTTAATTTAAAGTTTTAATTCTATCTTTTAATTAACCAATCACAAATAAATCACAACACAACAGAGTTAATGAATTTACTATTTATTTAATTTTCTTCACATTTTTCATATTGAATTAACTAATTGCTGAATAAACAACTACCTACTTCTATATCTTGTGATTTGATAATTTTCATTACCATTTTCATCGAAAATATTGAACTGATGAATAAACCACATACATTTATGCAGTGAATTCATAGATTATGCAACCACCATGTTTTTCATCATCTGGGTCGGTGAATAAACAACTTCCAACGAAGTAGTGATTTCGTTGGCGAATTTGCATCGGATTTTCAGCATGTGCTGCCCGCCTAGGACATGCCCATATTAATTTCATCAAAGGAATCAGCTGAAAAGTGGACGGTGCAGCTGCCATTCCTCAAGGAAAAAGCTGATTTTTCCTCAATGAATTTTTGAATTCTACCCGCTGGGTCATTATATCAAAATCAGCATTTCCAAATTTCAATTACTTTAACTTGTCTCTTGATTTATTTTCTCTGAGAGCGAGGGATAAGGTACGCACAAGCAACCGTTGAAATAACAAAAAAGAAAGCATAAGCAAGCTATATGGATGAACAACGTTTACTCATGATAAACAGGTTTTTTTTTTTTTTGTTTGAATAAAGACGTCTTATTGTTTTCTACACACAAAGCAAAAAGTGGGTTCAAATCTATGAACTGAGGAAACCTCGCATGACTCTTCACTCACTTAATCATTGCATGACGTTTCCTTCTATTATTTGGCCAGTGAATTGATTGAAGAATTCAGCTATAAAATTCATTGGGGACGATATTTCCCGCTGGGATTTAGGTATATGTTTTGTCGTTGTCTTTTGCATATCGAGAATTTCAAGTAAGAATAGGAAAGAAATACTCTAATTTATAATAGTTAGAGGGAAATAGGTACAATGAATGTTTCTTGTTAAGGGATAGCGATAAATATGAAGGAAAAAAAAAACTTTTAAAGAAGAATGAAGTTTTTTTTTTTGATTTTTTTTTCGGTTGGTTTACATTTTTTTGTCGAATACTTTGCTATGCAAAGGTGCAGAGAATTAAAAAGTGTGAACAAAATTTTGGGAATTCTCCTTGGTTTGTTGGGTTTTGTGCGGTTAAAGAGGGAAGGGTGGTTTTTTTTTACAACTTTGAGTGTCTTGTGTGCAATGCAAGAAGACAATGGCGACGTCGCGTCGGCCGGCGGCGCGGCGGCGGCGTGAAGGTCAATGCATAGGTAGATTGTTTTTTTTTTTTGCTTTCTAAATATTTATGTAGGTCTGTTGGCAAGAATACTAGTGATGCAATAATTCATGAGTTTCATGGCGATGATGTTTTTTGATGAGTATGGCTCATGGTAGGTAGTTTGATATTTCGCTTTTTTTATTTTAACCTAGAAAGTCCCGGTCTAAATTGAACGATTTTTCCAGTGGCGATCTTTTGTTCGTATGTGAAGGGAGTTCATTATATAATAAAATCATAACCATCAGTAATGTATGTATGTATATATCTTCTCCCTTTGAATAAAATAAAAAAAACTGTTCTCGTGTAACAAGTATGTATGTAGATAACTTAATAAAACATTTATTATGAAAAAAAAAAATGAAAAACGATACTTCAGGAAAAACATGTCTAATAAAATACATTAAGATAATTTAAACAAAGAAAACAAAAATAATATAAAAAAAAAATAAATAAACGCATAGATGTTTACATTAAGATATGTAATAAAAAAAAATTTCAAAATGCTGAAGTCTGCATGAATAGGTCCTCGATTTCCTTTTCTTTTGTTGATACTGTCGCTACTTCTTTCTTTTGTTGGCATATCTTTTTATAATGCAGGTTCTTAATCCTTTTCAGGCCTTGCTGGATAGCTTTTTTGTAAAGCTGAACTGATGGCATATCAGTTTTGACAGCATCTCGTACGTACGTAGGTATTTAATTACACTTACTTTCACTTAAGACAATGAACTTGAAATGACAACAAATTTCTAGAACAAAAGGGTTATTATTTAATGATCGCTAAAAAAAAAACGGGAATTTCTGGTTTATATGTTTTTTCTCTCTTTCTCTAAAAAAAAACGCCAACTCTTGTCATAAGTATGACTCTGTACATTCCCATCCACCCCTGAATTCCTTGCATTTCTCGGGGTAGGTACAGAAAAGACAATGAACTTGAAATGACACACAATTTCTAGAACAAAAGGCTATTTGATGATCGCGAAAAAAACTGGAAATTCTGGTTTAATTTTTTTTCTCTTTCTCTTACAAAAACCCACGAACTCTTGTCATAAGCATGTGCATGACTCTGTACATTACCATCCACTCCTGAAATGTTCGCATTTCTCGGGTTAGGTACAAAATAGGCAATGGGTATGTTTTTTTTATTTAAGAAAAAAAAAAACCACAACAATGCATAGAACCCAATTTCGATTATCACTCAGGACCTAATTATCATATTAACGTACCTACTTCGAATAGGTAGAGAAAAGGCAGTAATTATTTGTTTTATTAATTATTATTTTTTTTATTAGGAAACATTATGTAAAGAAGAATATTTATCTATTTGGTTCAAAAACTCGTGTATTTTTTTTTCCCATCTTTGAAATCGTCATGCCAAGTAGAGAAAAGGCTTTTTGTTTGTATTTTTTCTTTCTCGGCAAGAAGACAGAACAACCAAAGCAGAGAACCAAACATCATTTACGAAGTCATGATCCTATGCATTACTCTTCATCAGTGGAATCACCGTTTATGATTTTGTAACTGAAATTTTAGTGAGTTGTAAGCATTCAATTCATTTGAATTTAGTTAACTGATGAAAAAATGCATAACCTTTTTTTTATGAAATCATTACATACCGTTCCGCGATGGAAACAGTCGGTGAATCCATTCATGAATTCACCAAAAAATTTCATCGACGTTGAGATTTCCTACTGGGGTGTGTACATTTCACACGATTTCTGGAAAAATCTTCGTGGAAATATCGGGCAATGTAGATCGGGACAAAGGTAGGTATTGTGGTGAATATGCCCAGTTATGTAAACAACCACACATTAGTGTTATGCGTGGTTTAATAAAAATACGAAGTTCTTTTTTCTTCTTTTTGCGTCTGAATTAAGACTACTCATTTATTCTTATGAAATTTTATTTTCAGTGTCGATGAATTGGCATCGACAGATACTTAATATTAATATTGGATGGAGAGATGCTGCACACTCAGCATATTTGCTGTATTATAAAAAGAAGATAAGGCACCCAAAGAAAAGTATCTCATGACGGGTGGAATTTGATGTTTATTTCATAAACATAAACAAATGCATATCCGGAAAGGATATCCGCAGTTAATTAGAAGATATTATGCATGGTAAGCACAATAATAGTGACAGGCACAACACCTCCCCCCATAGAATAAAACATATGATTACAAGATAATTAAAATATGTTTTAAACAAAAAATAAAATATATAACATTCAATTCATTTGGTTTTCTTTTGTTTATAAGTTTATACTTTATTTTATGGTAGCAATTTGTCATCGCTTATTTCTTTTCTTACGTTAACAATTTTCTTACTTTGATCCGGTATGTAAACAATTTGATTTTGCACTGGTTTAGTACGTTTTTTATTAAAGCATTTATTAAATATAGTAAAGGTATGACGATCTTTAACACAAGTTATGATAAAATAAATTAAACCTATAGTTGTCAACATTCCAGCTATTCCAATTAAGGCACCTTGTGATTTCTCTTGTAACTTTTGTAATAGTTTACTAATAATATTTCTTTGATTATTAATTTCGGTTGATAAATCCCTTAATTCTCTTAAATCAGTTCCTTTTATTTTTATAACTTTATCGATTGGTGAAATTTCATTTAATTTTATATTTTGACAACAGTTTTTGTCAATAGTGTAATGTATTACATCATTATTAATTTCTTCAAAAATGTCTTCAGATGTGATATTATCTGTTTCTAAAGTACTTAACTTACATTGATTGTCTAAATACAATATTCCAATGTTTGATAAAACACCGTTTTCTTCTTGTTTAGATTTACAATTGCACTTAAATGGGGTGTCTTCAGTAATAGCATATAAATATTTATTATTATTAATTTTGTGAAAGAATTCTACATTGTTTTGTATTATTTTTATTTCACATTTATTATTGCCCCTTTTCAGAAAAAACATTTGTTTCACAAACTTCATTTTTAATTGTACTTTCAAGTACTAAATTTTCACATACGTATATATTATCATTACTAAAGCAATCATTCATATTATGTTTTAATGCAAAATTAGCTCTATTTTGAGTAATAGCGAGAATATTATTTTTATTTTCAAAAATTGTAAATTGTTGATTTACAACCATTGGCAAAGTGATTATTTCATATATTTCTATTGTTTCTTCTTTCAAAATCGGAATAGATATGATAACATGTATCATATGATCTTTTTCATAACATTTAACATTAATTTGCTTAACTATAAATTGATAAGCTATTAAACTAGGAGTAAATAACATTTTATTTTCATATTTACTGTTTATTAATGCTTCAATTAATTTTTCAGGAGTGATTATAAAAGGATGAATAATTTTTAATTGTAAAAGTAGGATCGCATCAATAATTTTTTCTAATTCTATTTCTAATTATAAATTTTTATCAATTATTGAATTATGCACTTCTTGCAGCATATTCTCTCCTCTCTATATCTTTCATATTTGAAATAACTTTATTTAACTTTATTATATTTTCATTAGTTTTGTTTTCTATACGATAATAATTACTATTTAATATCTTATTTTGATCATTTACTTTTTCCATTATATTTTTTTCTTCTACTAATCCTTTTCTTAAAGATTCTTGATATTCTTTTGTAATTGCTATGATTTTATCATAATATTCTGCATCAGAACTATCCATAGTTCCAAATAATGTTTTAAGTCCCGTACCAACAATATCTATTATTTCTCTTCGGATTCTGTTTTTCCTTGTTCCTAATAAATTATAAATTGTAACCATTTTATCGGATAAATTATTATAGCTTCTCTTTCCTTTTTCAGCTAAGTCTCTGCACTATCCGAATAATTTTAAACATACTTCATGAATGTTATTAGTTTGTAACTTAATATGCTCTATACTATTTTCAACTTCAGCTAGGTCAATTCTATTAATGACTGAAACGTGTCCATCGATTGTTTTCATAGTACCAAGAGATTTAAAATAAAATCTATTATGACCATCTAATTTCTCGATGTTGATGCTTGTTGCAATTCCGATTGCGATCGTCCATATCCTATAAAAAGTTTGACAAGACTTTTATTATAAATGGTTAATTTTCCATTTCTTTTAACAATAATATTATTATCTTCTACAGAAGATACGACATAAGGACCTGACCATTTAGGGTCTAACTTTCCTGCACTTGCTTTTTTTACGTAAACTCTATCTCCTGATCGAATATCTCTTAATTTTGGTCCTAATTTCTGATCATATCTGACTTTAGATTTTTCTTTGTTATCTAATAGCCTTGCTTTAGCTTTTATTTCCATTGCTAACAACTTCATTCTTAGTTCTGTTGAATAATCATGTGTTGTTTGAATTTCTTCATAATCTACATCGCTAGGTTTATTAGCTGTTCTACCAAAAACAAGTTCGTAAGGCGTGAAGCCTGTGCTTGAATGTTGAGTCGTATTATAACAAAAACTTGCATACTTCATATATTCATCCAAGTTTTTGGAGCTATCTGAACTTTCCCTACTTACTGTTCTAATATATTCTGTGAGTCGAGCATGTGCTCTTTCGACACTACCATTTGATTGAGGGTAAGCCACACTGGTAGTAATATTCTTAAACCCAAATATTTCGGATAATTCCTTCATTAAAGAATTACAAAATTCTGTCCCGTTGTCAGACAGTATTATCTTTGGTACTCCAAATATAAGTATCCAATTTTCTACCAGAGCCTTAGTCACTGTACTAGCTTCTATACTTTCTATAGGAACAAATTTAATAAACTTAGACAGATTGTCTTGAATCGTAAGTCCGTATTTGTTGATAATTTTGTCCTTTGTAATATAAGGACCTGTCAAATCAAGTGCGATTTTTTCTAATGCATGATTTGCACTAGTTACAATGGTCATTGGATTCCTTGAGGGATCTCTATCTATTTTTTCTGTTTGACAAGCTACACATTTAGAAATATATGTTATTACATCTCTATTGAGACCTTTCCAATTATATTTTTGTTTTATTTTATTAATAGTGGCTTTTTGGCCACAATGACCTCCTACAAGACTTTCGTGATATTCTTTTAAAATTTTAGTTTTAAGTTCACCATCCACAACTTCTTCTATTAGGGTTTCACTTGTAATTTCTTCTGTTCGGTTATTTAGAATTTCATTAACTTCTTTTTCTACGTCTATATCCGTGTCTTCATTTTCATCTATCTCTTCTAAAATGTTAATATTTCGACTTATTTCGTCTGCAACAACGTTATCACAACCCTTTTTATACTCAATGGAATAATCATATTCCTCTAATTTAAGTCGCCATCGAACTAATCGAGATCCAGGATCTTTCACATTAAAAAGCCGTTGTTAAGGCTTATGATCAGATCGAATTTCAAAATTTCTACCATATACATATGGTCTAAGAACCTTTACTGCCCATACGATTGCCAAGCATTCCTTTTCCGTTGTGGAATAGTTTTTCTCCGATTTACTTAATGATCTGCTTATAAATTGCAATGGCAGATCTTTTCCATTACTTTCTTGGCTTAATACTGCCCCTAAACCGTAATTGCTTGCATCAGTTGTAATAACGAATTTCTTATTATAATCTGGGTATTGCAAAATTACGACATTTCTTAACGCTTCTTTTAGTTCTAAGAATGAGTTTTGTAACTTCGCAGTCCACTTAAAATCAGAATTCTTTTTCAATAATTTGTTTAAAGGAAACGCCTTCTTACTGAAATCCTTGATGAATTTCCTGTAGTAACCTATCATTCCGAGGAATGATTTTATTTCTTTTTGGTTGTTTGGTGGCTTAAATTTATCGAGTGCTTCTGCCTTTTGCGGATCTGGCTTAACGCCTTTTTCTGTAATAACATGACCTAAGTACGCAACATCTTTTTTGAGAAATTCGCATTTATTCATTTGGAGTCTTAAATTTGATCTACGCAGTTGTTCAAAAACCTCTATTACTTTTTGATTATGCTCGTGAAGAGTTTTTCTATAAATAACTATGTCATCTAAATAAACGAAGCACTTTACACCCTGTAGTCCACTCAGAACAGTGTTCATAGGCCTCTGAAAACACGCCGGTGCGTTTTTCAATCCAAAAGGCATTTTCGTGAACTCATAATGCCCATATGGCGTAGAAAACACAGTCTTTTCTACATCTTCCTCAGCGACTGGAATCTGATGAAAACCAGATGTAAGATCTAAAACAGAGAAATATTTACTATTACCTTACTGGTCTAATATCTCACTTATATTCGGGAGTGGATAATTTTCAGCAATAGTAATTTCATTTAACCGCCTGTAATCGATTACTATCCTCCACTTCATTTCTTTACTTGCATCCCTTTTCTTAGGGACCACCCACAAAGGTGAATTCCATGGCGATTTACTATCTCTTATAATCCCTTCTCCTTTTAAATTCTTAATTTGGTTATCTACCTCCTTTTCATGAATTTTTGGATAACGGTACGATTTAGTGTAAATAGGTTCACTATTTTCTTTAACTCTAATTTTATGTTCTACCAAACTCGTTGTAGTTAATTTATCTCCTTTGAAACAAAGAATATCACAATATTCTTTAGATATAGCGAATATACTATCGGCTTCTTCTTCATTCATATGTTCAGTTCTTAAATTACTCAGTATTTCATCAATTCTACCATCATTCATTTCGAATGTATTGATTTCTAATAAGTCGGCATCTTCACAATCTGACTCATTTGTATTGAAATCCTCTAAAGGGTATCCAATAGCTTTGAGCTCAATGTAATGTATATCTTCATCAAAATTTATTACTTTAACTAAACCTTTTCCATCACTGCGCACCAAAGTAACGCAATCTGGGAACAATATACCATTTATCTTCGCACTGAGTATTACCACTTCACTATTTTCTGGAAATTGATTTCCCTGACCATCAGTTATATTCACTAACCTGAAAACTTCGCACCTGGGGGGTATTTCTTCTAAGTACTGCCCCTCAAAATTGATATTTTCATTAAAACTTTTCTTATTTCTAGGAGATTTTTCTTTGGCAAGTTCTACACTTTTTCCGAAATTTAAGGAGATATTCTCGTTCTTCCTCCTAAGAGTTTTACGATCATAATCTACAATGAAAGCATTGTCTTTCAAAACATCATTGCCAATAATACCGTCATAATTACTTAAATACTACTTATTTATGGCGTGGAATTCTATTAAGTAGTCAGAAATCCACAGATAAATTACATGTACCTAAACTTTTTATGTTTCCATTCCCTATACCTTTAAAATTAAGAAATTTATTTTGTGTTTAGTCCTTTTCAAAAATGTTATCAACTTTCTGTTCTATTAAATAGCGAAATGTTGACCTCTCCAACTATTCGCTTTTGCGAAAACCCAGACCATTTTGGTTGGATAAATTTCTTGCCGCAAATGGCTGACCACTTGGTCGTCTCCAATGAGTATGAGTATTGCTTTGGTTATTTTGTCTATTCTGCTGGATCTTAGTGTAATTATTTTGCCTGTTATGTCTGTTGCGACAGACATTAGTCTTGTGTCCAACTTTGCCGCATGCAAAGCAGGTAATTGTATTAATTCTAACTGTATTTTTGTTTGTATAGTCCTTACTACTAGAAGGTTTTAATAAATTAACATGTAACCCTAACCTTGATTCTTCTTCTATAGCATATCTGCTAGCCTCATTCAAATCCCTGGCTTTCTATTGTTGACATATGAACTTATTTTTTCTTTTAATCCGTTAACAAAAGCATTTAAAATATTTAGTTTTATATACTCACTTTTCCCCTTCCAATCGGAAGTTTCAGTATCAACTATTTCATTTTGCAGCATTCTGCGTTGTAATGTTTCGCATTTCTGCGTATATTGTACGACAGTTTCATTATACTGTTGTTTTAACTGTATCAACTCTCTATGGAGTTGTAAGTCTGAATAATTTTCTTTATATACTTTGTTAAGCTCTGCTTTTAATTGACTCCAAGAGTCTAAGGTTTTGTTCATTAAAATTGACGAAGCGTTGCCGCTAATGCATGATTTGGCAAAAGCCAATAAAGGTTCATGCTGACGCTCTTTGGCGAGCTTAAAGGCATTTTCACAATTTTGTATAAACGAAAAAGCTTCGGAAGCTTCTCCACGGAATTTAGGGATAAATTGGATTAGAATACTTAGTGGAATATCCATTTTTTCATCAGGCATACTTCACTGTTAAAATATACGAAAATCACCTAAGTTAAACGATTGTTAATCCATTCGGCTGGCTGGTAAACTAAACCTTCGTTCTTAATCTTCCTTGGAATTCTGGTTTTCTTCTTATTTAATAATATATTGTTCGAGTTTTTTTTTTTTTTTTTATTCACTTTCAGTTGCAAACTCTTTTATAAGTTTTAATAATTTTTTTTTATTAATATGGATAAGTTTGTACGTGCACTCATATTCGGTTAAATTCCTTCTTTTCTTTCAATCACTTTGATATGGATTCAATTGTATTCGCAGAAGATGCTAAATTCAATACGCACTTAGAAAGTATTATAGGGATTATTAATTTTGTTCCCCATTGTAATTACTTAAAAAGCAGAATACGTACTTTTAACTTAAAATATTACCGGAATAAAATTTATTTACATTATCTACAAAGATTTACAACACCGGAATTTTATTTTCAGTGCATATTGCATTTTGGAAGTGAGTGAATAAATGTCAGTGTGAATAAAGAGTTGCATACTTGTGCTTGGTTATAATAAAACAGAAGAAAAAGTATTTGAAATAAAAAGCGTTTTATTTTGTGAATTAATTGCATAAAGGAAATAAGTTTTATTTGCTAACCCTTAGTAAAATATTACATTGGTGTCAGAAAAAGTGGAATAAAACTTATTTAATCTGTGAATTCAGATAATTGATGGTGAAAAATTGATAAAGTGTGTAGATTAGTGAACAAATAAGAAACGTGTTTGTCAAAAAAAAGACACACAAAAATATAAGAACAAAATAGAAAAAAAAAATGGGTAAAATTGTGAATGCATTGAATTCTGTTGAATTTAAAGCAGAACTAAACAGACGAGGTCTTCCTACTGCTGGAACAAAAAATTACCTCATTATCCGTCTGCAGGAAGATTTAAGGCAACACGATGAAAATCCAGACACGTTTCTATTTGAGATTGAGATGCAAGAAGAGCAAGTAAGTACAACCTTAGACATGACCAATATGATGGCTCAGCTGCTCGCCCAGTTTGAAGACCAACGAAAGGAGCAGAAGAATGAACAAAAGAATATGCTTGTACGATTAGAAGAACAGCGAAATGAACAAAAGAATCTTCTTGGGAAATTTGAAGATAAACGCAACGAGCAAAAGAATTTACTGGACAAAACAGAAAAAAATCTTCTCGAACGATTTGAAGAACAGAAACACGTCCTCGAAGGTAAACTAGATGCCTTTGAGAACAAGTTTGTTGCCCTTGACGATCGTGTTGAAAAACAATTTTCGTCAGTGGAAGCAAAATTCGAGAAGGTCGAAGATAAAATCCAGAGCATTACCAATGAGTTAGAAAAAGTTAGAAAATTGAATGTTCGAGAAGGTAATGCCGATTTTCCAAAGAGAAAAGAAATGCATCCACCAACTTTTGATGGACAGACTTCTTGGTCGATCTACAAGAAGCAGTTTGAGGCAGCTGCAGCAACAAACGGCTGGGATTACGAAGACAAGTTTATTGCCCTGACGCTTGCCCTTAGAGGTTCTGCTGCTGAACTTTTGCAAACCATACCAGCAGACCAGAACGGCAACTTCAGTGCTCTTGTTCAGGCCATTGACAAACGCTTCGGCGATAGTCATATGCAAGAAGTCTTTCGCGTCCAGCTCAATACCAGAGTCCAGAAAAGAGGTGAAAGTCTGCAACAACTCCAAGCAGACATTGAACGGTTGGCACACCTAGCGTACCCGACTGCAGGAGATGAAATTACCAACCAGCTAGCAACGGAGGCTTTTGTCCGTGCAGTTTCCGACATCAATCTCCAGCGAGCAATTCGAACTGCTGGAAAACGCACGCTTTCTGAAGCATTAGCGTTCGCTGACTATGGAAGCATCAGAACAGGCTTCCTTAGGAGTTCATCGGGTAAGAGAACTTGAAGTTGAGGAATGTTCTTGTCAGCGAGAAGGACCTGCTCGATGCTGGAATTGCAACAAAACCGGACATCTCCAGCGCCAGTGCAGATTGCCACCAAGAAGAGTCGCCTGTCAACACTGTGGAAACAGGAATAATATCCGCGAACAGGTGAGCAATAACATCAACGCTCCTGCTCGCTCTGTTTCCCAATCGGGAAACGAGTGAGAACCAACTTCGAGGGACAGAAGCTGGTTTCTGGTACCGATGGCTCCAGAACCACCATACAAGTCTCGCAGACTAAACGGAACAATAAAAGTCTGACAGTGAATGCAACATTAAATGGCAAGAAACAGTTGGCTACAATTGACACCGTCGCCACAGCCTCCATTGTAAGAAAAGACTTGGTTAAGATGACGTGGCTACATAACACCAATAGCTACCGTCTTAAAACTGCGACAGGTGATACAGCTTTCTCAACCGGAAATGGTCTGTGGCAGTTTAAAGTGATGCCATTCGGACTGTGCAACGCTCCGGCAACATTTGAGCGTCTGATGGAGTGTGTTCTTCAAGGCCTTACTTGGAAATCATGCCTGGTATATTTGGACGATGTCATCGTTTATGGAAAAACTGTTGACGAGCATTGAGAAAACCTTAAGGCTGTATTATCCAGATAAATGTGCGCTTTTCAAGACCGAAGTTAAATACCTGGGACATATCATCTCATCCCAAGGAGTAAAGACTGATCCTGAGAAAGTTGACACTGTGAAGAATTGGCCAACACCACAGGATTAACATCAGCTCCGTAGCTTTCTTGGTCTAGCAACATATTATCGGCGCTTTGTGAAGGACTTTGCTGGAATCGCTAAGAGCTTGCATCAACTTACGGAAAAGGGGAAGCCGTTCAAATGGTCAGGTGCGTGCGAGAAAAGTTTTCAGGAACTCAAGCTACGTTTGTGTAATGCTCCTGTGCTGACGTATCCGACTCCTGGAAAACCTTTCATCATCGATGCCGATGCCAGTAACGTCGGAATTGGAGCTGTTTTTTTATCTTTCTAACTTATCATTTGACAGATTTATTTAAGAAAGGGTAATCATTTTTTTTGTTTTTTATTAATATCTTTTCAATAAATAGTGGTAGAGGTTTGCAATGTACTGATGAATTATAGCTATATGTTCTAGGAATTTGCAAAAAAAAAATTCTAATCCTATTGTATCTACCATTGAGCTGAAATATTAACAATATAATATTTTTTACACATATTACTTCATAACATGTGAGTGTATAGGCTGGATTGATTTAGCTTTTCTTATATTTTATCTCAATAAAATAACAATTAATTTGATACCTCATTTTTTAATCTATACCTTCAATATTAGCGTCACAATTGATTTTTAAAATTCATAAAAATTCGAATAAAATCCATAGAACTGCTTTGCTTTGTTCATTGTCAACAATCGCCAACCAGTGCAAAGCAGCGTTATCTCAAATTTATTTTTTTTTTTTTGATTTTTTAATATAAAAAATCATAACCATATAAAAATCATAAATCATATAAAAAATCATAAATCGCAAAAAATCTACATTTAGACAACTTGAGAGGCTTCAAAATTGAGTAATACTTTATAGTTCATAATAAATGATATATGAAATTCAGGTAAAAATGTATAACTAAAATTTTTGTGTAAAAATTATTGCAAAATATTAAACAAATTTGTATTACAAATGTGTTTTAATGAATAATCAACTCAATTTTTCTTACTTTAAATTCAAAAGTTTATGAAAAATTTATATATTTTAGAAAACTAATGATGCCCATTTATAGGTGTAACCTTCTTCTGAAAATATGTGGATAATTTTGTATTTGTAAATCTAACGGGAAAAAAGTAGGGGCAAATTTTAGCCAACTTAAGAGGCTTCAAACTCAAGTAATAGTTCATAACAAATTATATATGAAATTAAGATAGTAATTTATAATTTTTTGTGTTAAAATTTGTGAATAATCTTAAAAAAAATCATACTAAAAATGTGATTTAGTGAAAAATCAATTCGGCTTTTGGTACTTTAGGCCGTGTGCGAATTGCGTTAAAATGTTGGTTAAATTTTCTACCACGGTTAAATTTTGAATTTTGTTTAGAAAAGAAATCAAATTTAATTTTTTTGCTGTGCGAATTGGGTTGAAATGGGTTAAATGGGACTTTGATTTTAAACTATTTTGATTCAAATTCCCTCAAGATAAATCAAAATTACCATCAAAAAAGGTTTTGCCTATGTTCAATATAATTATTTTTTTTTAACAAAATCAAGCTGAAAAAATATCAGTTAAATATTCTTTTTTGAAAACGTAAGAAATACTCAATTTCACATACCTACTTTTTTTATTCTTATCGATAATTTCCCACTTCATAAGGATCAAAAATACAATTGTGACACTTTGTTAATTCAGTTTTCGAACACTAATTCACAGTTCACAGCTGTCAACAAAATAGAAATAAATAAACAAACAATCAATTCGTACATATTCCATTTTTCTCTTCACCCTTCTCCTCTCTTGAGAACATCAAAATTTTAACCAAGTGTCATAATTTAACCAAACGTCAAGTTTTAATACACATTTTAACACAATTCGCACACGGTCTTAAAAGCAAAAGTTAATACAAAATAAAAAAAAAGTTAATTTTGGTAGATTTAGGTTTAGTTAAAACGACTTTTTAAAAATGTACACAGCTGCGTATGGGTATATACCTAGTATAGGTACCTACCTAGGTATATATAAAAAAGAATTGATAGGTACATACCTACCTATTTGATTTGCAAAAAAAAATTAAAATGTAGGTACCTACCTAAGTGCATACCTATGTACATACCTAGGTAGTTTTAATTAAACGAACAATGTTGTAGTTATGTACGTAGGTATAGATACATAGTATGTACCTAGGTACCTCTATTTAAAACATTTCTAGGTACATACCTACCTACTTTCAAATAAAAGAAAATAGTTGACAACTAAAACTTATAAAACCAACCTACTAGGATATCGCCCACTGGCTGAAATTCAACCACCACATTGACAGACTCTAGTGTCAAACAATTAAATCAGACCTATGTAGGTACATACCTACCTACATGCCTACTCGTATGATAAATTGTGAATTAAAAGTCAAGGCAAATAAATACCTTCCCTGAAAATCAAACAAACAAATTTTAAGCCAAAGACAGGAAATATGTTTTTATTTTCTGTACCTCGGTATTGACACTTGGTACTACGGCACCTAGCAGTCAAAGCGTGAACCCTGTATGTGATATACATTTTTTTTTCAATTTCGCATTCAATGTATTTCCCATAAGAGAAAACGAAAAAGGGTCCTCAATAACATTATTTTTTTTAATTATCAATTTTTAATTTTAATATTCTTAATTTTATAATATTTTTAATATTCGATAGGAATGCAAGAGAAACAATAAAAAAAAGAGTAGCTCTGGACTACCAAATGAAAACGTAATAAATACATAATTTAATTTTTTGTTCATGTCAAGTTGACATACATTTTTACAATTCTACATTAAAGATAATGAAGACTTTTAGTGCAAATTTGCGCATTTTCTTTTGGAGTAAGAACGCATCGGTTTTTTGACTTTTTGCCATAATCTTGGGGTTTTCTCGTTTTTTTTCTATCTTACCCCTAACTACAAACTGTCAAAGTGAAAGGTGTGATTTTTCGGACTATCAACAACTGTCAAAGTGTCGAGTGGGATTTTTTCAGTTTCGACTGCGCTTATAGTGCTGGCCGTGACAGTAGGTAAAATGAAAATCCACCAGCTTAATCGATTGGCGCCCTCAGATTTTGACATTTCGACACTTGTCAAATTGAAAAGTGAAATTTCTCGGTTTCAAATTTTGACATTTCGACACTTGACAAATTTCAAACTGAAATTTCTCGGTTTCTGTTGGTGCTAAGGCTCTGGGCGAAACGCTAGGTAATACCACCCTTCTAAATCGATTGGCATCCTCAGATTTTGACATTTCGACACCCGACTCAAAACCCACAGGTATGTACCTATTTTTTTTTTATAGGCGATACAACATTTATATTCTTTCGCGCGACCGCTTTAGTGCATCTACCACAATTCTTTTTCTTCTTTTACTGAAAAAAATATGTAAAAATACTATTTCATTTAAATCCATGGGTAACTCTAGATCCCTAAAAGCCCTTCCGTCTACTCACATGATATCATTTTGACGGTGACATTCATCTATTTAAGAAAACAACAACAACAACACAGGTTTGTTTACATTTTTATCTGCAAAATACAGCAAATAAGTATTAAGTTTCAATAATATTTTCCTTTTGATTTAAAAACTTACATATTTTATTATTGTGTTTTGTATGCCCGTTCGTATAAAATAATTTGGTAAAACTAATTTTTCTTAGAGATGTTTTTGGTTTTCTGTTATGGGAAATGCATTGAAAGTGACAGCTAAATCGAAAAAAAATTGGTATCACATACAAGGTACACCTTGTGGCATGCAGGCGGCGCTGAACGCAACTTACCAAGTCTCAATACAACCTACCTACCTACCACCAAGCACTTAACTACCTCAAAATTGCATAGAAATTCTCCCTTTTTTCATTAACTTATTTTCATACCTACCTACATCGTCGGCATAATAAATTGTTGTTAATTTTCATTGCAAAAAATTTCAAGTCAAACTCAAATCATGCAAACAACCTAAATATTAATA
Source organism: Melangyna quadrimaculata (assembly GCA_949320155.1). Lineage (NCBI taxonomy): Eukaryota > Metazoa > Arthropoda > Insecta > Diptera > Syrphidae > Melangyna > Melangyna quadrimaculata. The sequence goes on along the minus strand of OX439483.1, from coordinate 250,182,497 downwards.
AAACCTACCATTCCTAATTTATACGAATATTATCTACTTATGTAGGTATATTTTCCTTTCCCGCAAAAAAATATGCTCAAAATCTTACACTTGCAACAAATTTCACGGCAAATAAGGAAACTTTGCAAGCCAATTTAATATAAAAACTACCCTCAATAACATACGGTTGCATATATACCTACAAATTTACTTACACAACATGGCCATTTTTTTCATTCCCGCATTGAAACCAACCTACCCTTGATAATATACGAATGTATACCTCCCCTCTACGCATTATTCTTTCCCGCAAAAAAAAAAAACTATATTCCTTTCTTCAAGTTTGATGACAACGACGACGCAAAAAGCTAACTTACATGTATGTATGTCTAATTCTCTTCTCGCATATAGCACATCAGTAAATTAAGCAAAAAGAAATAACCTTGCATTGCACATTCAATCAAAGAGGATATGAACATTTTTTTGCCATTCTCTTCACCTTTTTCTCATCATTGACGTTTAAAAAAACCATAGATTGGTAATCTGGCTTACTCTCTTTGATTCTTACCAGAATCGAAAAAATACACTCCTCTTGCTCTAACTACCTAGTTTCGATTCTCTGACAAATGGAAGTCTCCCAAAAATTGAAGTCCGCCCACAATTGTCTCCCAAAAATGAAAGTCTCCGGCGAGCTAAAGTGGCGCCACCAACGAAGCATTGTTGCACTAAAAATGTTTGTCCATGATAGTACTATGGTTTTCATATACAAGGGAAGGTAGAATTTTATTTTTGTTTTCTTTTCTTTCTGTTTTGTTTTCGCACACGGTCTTAAAAGCAAAAGTTAATACAAAATAAAAAAAAGTTAATTTTGGTAGATTTAGGTTTAGTTAAAACGACTTTTTAAAAATGTACACAGCTGCGTATGGGTATATACCTAGTATAGGTACCTACCTAGGTATATATAAAAAAGAATTGATAGGTACATACCTACCTATTTGATTTGCAAAAAAAAATTAAAATGTAGGTACCTACCTAAGTGCATACCTATGTACATACCTAGGTAGTTTTAATTAAACGAACAATGTTGTAGTTATGTACGTAGGTATAGATACATAGTATGTACCTAGGTACCTCTATTTAAAACATTTCTAGGTACATACCTACCTACTTTCAAATAAAAGAAAATAGTTGACAACTAAAACTTATAAAACCAACCTACTAGGATATCGCCCACTGGCTGAAATTCAACCACCACATTGACAGACTCTAGTGTCAAACAATTAAATCAGACCTATGTAGGTACATACCTACCTACATGCCTACTCGTATGATAAATTGTGAATTAAAAGTCAAGGCAAATAAATACCTTCCCTGAAAATCAAACAAACAAATTTTAAGCCAAAGACAGGAAATATGTTTTTATTTTCTGTACCTCGGTATTGACACTTGGTACTACGGCACCTAGCAGTCAAAGCGTGAACCCTGTATGTGATATACATTTTTTTTTCAATTTCGCATTCAATGTATTTCCCATAAGAGAAAACGAAAAAGGGTCCTCAATAACATTATTTTTTTTAATTATCAATTTTTAATTTTAATATTCTTAATTTTATAATATTTTTAATATTCGATAGGAATGCAAGAGAAACAATAAAAAAAAGAGTAGCTCTGGACTACCAAATGAAAACGTAATAAATACATAATTTAATTTTTTGTTCATGTCAAGTTGACATACATTTTTACAATTCTACATTAAAGATAATGAAGACTTTTAGTGCAAATTTGCGCATTTTCTTTTGGAGTAAGAACGCATCGGTTTTTTGACTTTTTGCCATAATCTTGGGGTTTTCTCGTTTTTTTTCTATCTTACCCCTAACTACAAACTGTCAAAGTGAAAGGTGTGATTTTTCGGACTATCAACAACTGTCAAAGTGTCGAGTGGGATTTTTTCAGTTTCGACTGCGCTTATAGTGCTGGCCGTGACAGTAGGTAAAATGAAAATCCACCAGCTTAATCGATTGGCGCCCTCAGATTTTGACATTTCGACACTTGTCAAATTGAAAAGTGAAATTTCTCGGTTTCAAATTTTGACATTTCGACACTTGACAAATTTCAAACTGAAATTTCTCGGTTTCTGTTGGTGCTAAGGCTCTGGGCGAAACGCTAGGTAATACCACCCTTCTAAATCGATTGGCATCCTCAGATTTTGACATTTCGACACCCGACTCAAAACCCACAGGTATGTACCTATTTTTTTTTTATAGGCGATACAACATTTATATTCTTTCGCGCGACCGCTTTAGTGCATCTACCACAATTCTTTTTCTTCTTTTACTGAAAAAAATATGTAAAAATACTATTTCATTTAAATCCATGGGTAACTCTAGATCCCTAAAAGCCCTTCCGTCTACTCACATGATATCATTTTGACGGTGACATTCATCTATTTAAGAAAACAACAACAACAACACAGGTTTGTTTACATTTTTATCTGCAAAATACAGCAAATAAGTATTAAGTTTCAATAATATTTTCCTTTTGATTTAAAAACTTACATATTTTATTATTGTGTTTTGTATGCCCGTTCGTATAAAATAATTTGGTAAAACTAATTTTTCTTAGAGATGTTTTTGGTTTTCTGTTATGGGAAATGCATTGAAAGTGACAGCTAAATCGAAAAAAAATTGGTATCACATACAAGGTACACCTTGTGGCATGCAGGCGGCGCTGAACGCAACTTACCAAGTCTCAATACAACCTACCTACCTACCACCAAGCACTTAACTACCTCAAAATTGCATAGAAATTCTCCCTTTTTTCATTAACTTATTTTCATACCTACCTACATCGTCGGCATAATAAATTGTTGTTAATTTTCATTGCAAAAAATTTCAAGTCAAACTCAAATCATGCAAACAACCTAAATATTAATAAAACCTACCATTCCTAATTTATACGAATATTATCTACTTATGTAGGTATATTTTCCTTTCCCGCAAAAAAATATGCTCAAAATCTTACACTTGCAACAAATTTCACGGCAAATAAGGAAACTTTGCAAGCCAATTTAATATAAAAACTACCCTCAATAACATACGGTTGCATATATACCTACAAATTTACTTACACAACATGGCCATTTTTTTCATTCCCGCATTGAAACCAACCTACCCTTGATAATATACGAATGTATACCTCCCCTCTACGCATTATTCTTTCCCGCAAAAAAAAAAAACTATATTCCTTTCTTCAAGTTTGATGACAACGACGACGCAAAAAGCTAACTTACATGTATGTATGTCTAATTCTCTTCTCGCATATAGCACATCAGTAAATTAAGCAAAAAGAAATAACCTTGCATTGCACATTCAATCAAAGAGGATATGAACATTTTTTTGCCATTCTCTTCACCTTTTTCTCATCATTGACGTTTAAAAAAACCATAGATTGGTAATCTCGCTTACTCTCTTTGATTCTTACCAGAATCGAAAAAATACACTCCTCTTGCTCTAACTACCTAGTTTCGATTCTCTGACAAATGGAAGTCTCCCAAAAATTGAAGTCCGCCCACAATTGTCTCCCAAAAATGAAAGTCTCCGGCGAGCTAAAGTGGCGCCACCAACGAAGCATTGTTGCACTAAAAATGTTTGTCCATGATAGTACTATGGTTTTCATATACAAGGGAAGGTAGAATTTTATTTTTGTTTTCTTTTAGGGTGGTGGAAATATGTATTTATGTGCAGGTGCACGTATATTTTTTTTCTTTTATTTCGAAGGTAAGTAGGTCAGACAATAACGAATAAATCCTTTTGTTCATAAAATATTTAATTTTAATTTTGATTGATTTTGGATTTTCAAGTTGCTTGAGATGCAATGCACCGATCACCTTTTCGAAGCGTATGGCCAATCCACTGCCACTTTCTTCTTCGTATAATGGAGTCTATGGGCTCCTGACCCGTTCTCGCGTGAAGTTCGGCATTGGAGGTACGGTTGGGCCAGAAAATCCTCAAGATGTTTCGTAGACATCTATTAACGAAGGTTTGCAGCTTTCTAGTGACAGTGTCAGTGACTTTCCAAGTGCTGCAGCCGTAAAGCAGAACGGATTCAACATTGGAGCGGAACAGTCGTAGCTTGGTCTTTAAGCTAAAAGAGTTGTTTCTCCATATTTTGGACAGCATTCCGAACGCAGCCTTTGCTTTTCTGATTCGGCTGTTTACGTCCAGTTCAGTTCCGCCACCCGTAGAGACAATACTCCTAAGATATTGGAAATCCTCTACCATCTCTACGGGTTGTCCAGAAATATTTACTTGGATTGATGAGGAAGTTCCAAGGCTGATCCTTTTAGTTTTTGCCGAGTTGATCTTAAGCCCTACGATTTCTGCTTCTCTCTCCACCCTTGTTGTCATTTGATGGAGATCCATGATCCTATGAGAGAGTAAGTATACGTCGTCCGCGTAGTCCAGATGTTTGAGGTGAGATTGCAAAGTCCACTGAATTCCTCCATTTCCATTTGACAAAGCTGCGTGCAGTACGTCACTAATCACCAACATAAACAGTATTGGTGACAGTATACAGCCTTGCCTAACTCCACTTTGGATTTCAAACTCCTCTGACAGCCTTCCTTTGTGCAAAACTTGACACTTGGATCCATCATATGTAGCCTTGATAATAGCAATCAATTTATCTGGGATGCCCCTCCTGCGCAAAGCAAGCCAAATAAATTCTCTATTGACACTGTCGAACGCCTTTTCAGAATCGATGAACAGCAGGTGAAGTGGTGATCGGTATTTAACGCACTGTTCGATGATGATCCGCAAGGTGTTGATGTGATCCACACAGGAAGATCCAGTGCGGAAACCTGCTTGTTCGGCGTCGAGTGTGTCTTCGAGGTGGTCTTTAATTCGGTCCAATACTATCCTTGCTATTATCTTGGCTACTGCAGGCAGAACGCATATTCCTCTCCAGTTTTCGCACTGTGTGAGATCTCCTTTCTTTGGGAGCTTGACAATCATTCCTTTTTTTCACTCTTCAGGAAAGCTCTCTGTTTCCCAAGCTCTCTTAATAAGTGGGTGCAGTAGCTCGCTCGATGTCGTTGGGGCTGCTCCTAAGAGCTCTGCAGGAATACCGTCAAGTCCAACCGCTTTGTTGTTCTTCAGTGCTTTGATGGCGGTGATAATTTCTTATTTACTGGGGGGTACGGTGCGTATTCGGGAAATTGTTACTTCGGGTAGCTCAGTGGGAATAGGGTTCACTTCACTGGCGAAAACGCGGTTTAAAACCGCAGAAAAGTGTTCCCTCCACCATATGAGCTGGTCCTCATCCGAAATTAGTAGGGATCCGTTTGTGTCTTTAACCAGGTGTTGTTTAGAGCTCTGGACACCAGTGAGCTCTTTGGTAATTCTGTAGACGGCTTCTTCTGCTTCTGTAGCCAATGCGTTGATGTAGTTACGCTTATCACGTCGCACACTACGGTGAACTTCCCTCATCTTCATGCGGTACGTAGACTCAAGCTGGATTCTCCCTGCTGCTGGGGTAGCTGCGATGCGAGCTTTAAGGTGTTTCCTTTCTTCGATCCTTGCCCAAGTTTCGTCGGAAAGCCAAGCACTATTTCTCCCTTGCGCCCGGCCGACTATACTTTCAGCACCGGATATGAACACATTTTTCACAGCACACAAATGATTTTCGATGGATGTGGTTTCCGTGCTGCTGATTGTGTTCAATCCTTGTGAAAGGTGGTCCCCTAGTTGTTGGCGCACTGCGGGATCCTTTAGTCTATCTGTATTAAACTTGGGCATTCGAGTGTTTCCTTGGGATCTCCGAACTGCAGCTGTACGCAATCTTACGGTAGCAACCATCAGATGGTGGTCCCGGGCCATTCCCATGTCAGCACCTCTTCTGTTACAGACGTCCTGGAGACTGCTTCTAAAACGCCGGCTGATCGCGAAGTGGTCAATTTGGTTGGAAGTTGCTTGTCTGTCAGTCGACACCCAACTGATTTTGTGGCACGTCTTATGCTCGAACATGGTCCCTCCAATAACAAGGCCGTTGCAGAAGTCGACAAATCGTTCGCCATTGTCGTTTCGGTTACCAACACCATGTTTTCCCATAACATGCCTTAGCCCAGAGTTGTCATTGCCAACCTTGGCATTTAAGTCTCCCATCAGCATAATTATATCACCTCGTGGAACGCTATCATAAGCAGCACTCAGCCGGTTATAAAAGGCCTCCTTCTCCTCGTCAGAAGAGAGCAAAGTTGGGGCGTAACTCTGTATGATGGTGACGCGACGTACTCTAGTCCGGTACCTGGCTTTCAGGATCCTGTCACCTAAAGGCTCCCAGGAAATTAAGCTTTTGAGAGCTGTTTTGGAAAGCAGCAATCCAACGCCAGATTCCCGAGTGCTTCCAGGTGTTATTCCGGAATAGAATAGTACAGTGTTACGGGTTGGTGACTTAAACTTTCCCGAGCCCAGCCATCTAACTTCACTTATCCCTAAGATATCCATCCTATACCGCATGAATTCCTTCTCTAGTTGTAGAAATCTGGCATTCTGAGGGCCTTCTTTTCCATCGTCAAGAAGCTTCTTCACATTCCAGAAACCAGTCTTTGTCCGTAACCTATCCTAGAAAGCTAGGCCTTTTCGCACTTGTAATTTTGGCCTATTTATGTATATTGGGATACACAAATAGTTGCCCGGGGACCACCACGAGGAGGTAAAACAAGCACTTCATCGTGACTGATTGTTGCGCTACTGGCCTAGACCAAGTTCTGAGCAATCAATAGTTTCCCGATCAGGCACGATGCAGGTCGCCCAAATATATATAGATATGATATGATATGATATAGATATAGATATAATAAAAATAAATATAAATATACCTACATATACATATATACCAAAACCTACTCTAATATTTAAACAAACACGTGTAACTCCTTTAAGATACCCGATAACATAAAAAAAATCATCAAAATCGGAGCTGCACTTTGAAAGTTAGAAAAATTGACGTTTTTCGGCTTAATTGACATTTTCTTATTAATTGACTTTAATACCTACTTACCAACTACATAAACTATAAACTTCGTCTTGATATAGCGATATAGCCACACACCTGTTCATAGCTCAACAAAAAAAAACAAAAACATACATTTCCCACAAGCCAAAATTATGTCCCTCTACTCTATACGCTTTGATATACGTAATATTATAAAATATACATACCTACGGATGATCTATAAGCACAACTGCATCTATACAAAACATCGAAGGAAGTTGTATAAGTATCCGTACAAAAAAAAAACACAAAATAAAACAGATACCTCTCGTCCACTATTCTTCTTGCTCTGTTTTGTTGATTTTTTTTTTTTGCGACAGTCAATGCGTTCCACAAACTTTTAAATCTCGACCTAGTGAGGTTATCACTTTCTTTTCGTAGTTCCTCTATGTGTATAAACTCAATGGTCGTACTCAGCAAAAATAGTACGCGGTCGTTTTGTGTATCTAAATGGCAAAGGTAATTCGAAACCTATGACGAATACCACAAATGCACCATACGGTTAAAGTGCAGGGAATCCCAACTGAACCAACAAGAATGCAGCACCGATGACGCAACGTAAAAAAAAAAAAAAAAATAATTCGGGTGGCACAACGGCCCATGAAGAACCCGGGCCTAGTGACTAACAACTCGCAACCATTCCTGTTTGTGCCTTTCGACAGGAATGGAAGGGACCTACAATTTTATGCCGAATCCGAACGGCTAGACGTGAAGCACTTATTCGTGACAAGTGATACTCTTGGAGGATTTTTCAATTCCTCGCAAGAGGCAGTAGCCCTGAAAAAAACTTTTTTTAGTTTTTAGGTGGTCGATGCTGGGAAGCGACCCCAGACCACCAGCGTGACAGTCGAACGCACTAACCATTACGCTACGGGCTACTACGTATGTGTATTGAAATAAACAATAAAATAGTGAAATGCTCATATAGCATTTCTATAATAGTAGGGCAACAAAATTGTGCAACTTATTAAATGAATTGTTTTACGAAATAAATGGAATGTAGAATTTAAGTTTATGAAATGCTCATTTAGCATTACAATAACTATAACCCAAATTGTACGAATTTTGACCTTTTTTAAAATGGTAGGGACAGTATGTAATGTTTGTAGATTTTAAGATGTAAATAGTGAAGTGAAATTGTAAGAGTCGGTCAGTCATTAGTTCAGTCATTAAAGTCAGTAATAAACGTCAGTCTCCACGTTGGACAAAATATACTACCAGTCTTTATTTTAACAAACCAAGTCGGTCGGCACAACAGAAGAGCTACAAACAAAAAACAAGGTAATTCTAATCAAGGCTTCTTTTTCCAGGTTTAAACAAACAGGGGTTAGTTAACTTAACCCCCCAGTAGGCCTCAAGGCCATAACAAGAGAATTGGCTTCCAATGGCCGTCTAAAAAATATGTAATTCACCGCGTAGGTAGGATTCCAATTTATTTGCACCAAAACCTTCGGTTCATATTCAATATTGACCTTAACCGAATTTACTTCGGAACCTAAGTAGTTGGTTTAAGGGCGTTCTAGAACAGTGGCTAAGTGGCTAACAGGTGTGCACAGGTGAGAACAGGTGTGCACAGGTGAGACAGGTGAGCACAGGTGAGACAGGTGCGACAGGTGAGACAGGTGTGCCAGGTGAGACAGGTGCGACAGGTGAGCCAGGTGCGACAGGTGAGACAGGTGAGAAAGGTGCGACAGGTGAGCCAGGTGAACAGGTGTGCCCAGGTGAGGGAGGTGAGACACGTGCGGCAGGTGAGGGTGAAAAAGGTAGGTCGATCGGTAAGTGGGTGGTGGCTAAGTGGGTGGTGGCTAAGTGTGCGGTGACAAGTGAGTGGTGGCTAATCGGGCGGTGGTTCAGTGTGATACGGATCATGCAGGTTTCTGACCTAGTTGGTGGTGTTGTAGGTAGGTGGCCTAGTTTTTTGGATCGCTTAGTGGGTGGTGGCTAAGTGGGTGTTGGCTAAGTGGGCGGTGTTTCAGTGCAAAAGGGATCGTAAAGGCTTGTAGCCTAGTTGGTGGATGGGTCAGTGGGTGGTGGCTGTTGTAGATAGATGGCCTAGTTGTTGGATCGGTAAGTGGGTGGTGGCTAAGTGGGGCGATGGCTCAGTGTAATAGTGATCGTGTTAGTTGTGCTGCAGGTGTTAATAACACATACGTGTTGTTCGATACGTTGGGTTCTGTATCCATGATATTGTGTGCTAGCAAAAATATATATATGTATGTGATGGAAGCCCTTTAACGTCGTGTAACACATAATGTCTGATAGCATTTTAATAGTGATAAATAATTTATTTTTGGAAAAAAATTGATAACCGAGCAAGCCTAGCGATAATTTTATACGCATGAGTGTAAAGGAATAAACATGCATTGACTATCTGGAAATATGCGACACATATCACTAGCATTCTAACAGTGATAATGGGTTTTTTTTTTTTTTTTCTTTTGTGTGAATTATGACGGTTATTTAATCAGAATGTGCAATGCATAGGTACCTGCATTTAATATCATTTAATTCTAAGAAAAATTTGAAGAAAACTCCCCTTAGCTAAAGAAAGATAAAAGAATCACGTTCGTAAAAGTGAAAAAACAAAAATCAACCCAAGATTTTAAATAAGAAAGACTTTTTTTGTTTATTTTTTTCTCATTGTATTGTTTATTTGTTCTTAAGACTATTTTGTAGTTGTATATTGCTCTTTACATGTAATATAGATAATCATTTGTTTTCTTGTTTTTTTTTTTTGTTTATTACAATAAATTATTTGTTTCTTATATTTTAGTATCACAATATACCTAGTAATTTTTACATAGTTACTCATGTGTAGCATAAATGATCAATTTAAAATATATTAAGAATTTATATTATAATGACCCGAAGCAAATGTATTTATATTATTTTCACACACATATCTCTTGTCATCTTCACAACTTAGACTTTTTTTATTAATTGTTTGGGTGTATATGACATGTTGCTTGGAACGGAAATTTATCATTGTGCAGTAAAAATCTTTCTTTTGTAGTAAACACTCTCTGTAATTACTCAAAGTTAATTTCCTTACAGCAGAGCCTTTAACACCTTTTGCTTTTTTAATAACTCCGGAATTTTGAACATTTATGCTATACATTTTGGCTCTTAGTCCAATAAATTCTGTCATTATTTTTCCACAATTTTCGTCTTTCATGTAACCCAGTTTTTTCATATTTTGTTGGGCAATACCAAAGGGATTATTAGGAGGGTAATCAGAGGTGTCAAATTTATCTTTAATGTCGTCTTGTATGTCATTATAAAAATCATGAGTGTTGATTTGATATACGAATGAATCGGTGTCCATATACGCTAGCCTTAGGTTTTTGTCCGAAAATTTAGGCTTCATATACGCATAATGAAAATCATACATCTTATACTTAGAGATCTCTAAAACAGAAAACCCTAAGTATATGGGCTTGTTGTAAAGTGTAGATGTTCTGTTCATTTGAATAGCAGCCATGTTGTCACCAAACTCTAAAATGCTATAAAAATTTGGTTTCGCTGTAAGTGCACGAGCACCAAGCTGTCTACCATTACTAGAATTGTCTGGTGATAAAACAATTCGCACATCTTTTCTTTTATCAACATTCTCCATGGTTTTCCAAAATACAGCGTTATTACAAAGTTTGCGCAGGTCTTTTTCAAACTTGTTTGTCGCTTTTGTTCTCAGTTTATTATTGAGATCTATATATTTGTTTAACCATGGAAATTGTTTAAATTTGATTACACGATGTATTTTTTTCAAAATCAATCCATTATCAATACACTGAATTAATGTTTTATAATGTACAGTGTAATTCAACTTGTCCCGTAAGTCTGCAATCAATTTTTTTGGTTTATTGTTAAGGGAAATACTAGTCGGACAGAATGGAAGATCGTTATGGTGATCATGAATATATTGCGGATATTCTAAATCAACTTCTAAAATGTATCCAACATGTTTATCTGCTAGCAACCATTCTTTTATGAAAGACAAATCTGTTGGAGGATCAATCCATTCAAAGCCTGAATGTGGAAGGTAATCGGACATAGCCCAACCGTAAAGGTTATTAGCATCTAAGTAGATTAAGTATTCTTCAGGCTTACTTTCATCATATTCTTCCATATATTTATTATTAGCCTTACAGTGCCGTAAACTGCACTGGGTCAATCCTCCTCTTATACCCTTGCTAAAAAAATTGTACATATTAATATCCGTAAGGAGCTCTAATTTCACATTTGTGTGCTTAAGCATAGCGCTCCATGAAAAACCAGGCAACGTGAAATAATGACATGGATCTAGACCATACGTTTGCCTTGAATCCTTACGGAATTTTTCAAATATATCGGATAGAATTATAACATCCGTTATTAAATAATGTTCAAGATATTGAGCTAATGTAGAACAATTGAAATTATTCCAAACATTTTTAGCATGCTCATAATCATCTTCGCTACAATCTTGGTCGAGCAATGAATTCTTAAACGCTGAAATAGGTGGTAATTGCGTTTCAAAAAGTTTTTCTTTGGAATCTATATAATCATAGCAAAAGACACCCTTTCGAGTCATAAGTTCGAAAGATCTCTTATTGCTTTGACAAAACTTAGCCAAAATTTTGAAATCATCCTCTGCAAGGGTTTTTGAAATATTGTCAATGCTCGAGGGGAGAAATCGAAACGAGTCTAAGAATCTCAACTCTAGAAGATCGTTATGTTCATTATTTATTGAATTTATTTGGATAAATTTTGAAATGGATATATATTTCTCTTTGTTTAGGGGTATAATTCTAATGTCCCCATTAGTATTACCCAACTCTTTTATAAATAAATCTGCATCATAGCCAGTTAAATTGTGGAAAAATATAGGCAAGAATGTTGGAACCTTATAATTTAAATTGCATGATGAATGCGCCGCGCCCCTAAATTTCCCGCTGATGTGGCAATGGTCTCGAATTTTATCTATCCCCAGAGGTCTGCTACAGATGTGACAATTGATAGCATCATTGAATGTGTGTTCATCCGCTGGCGTCGTAGTCATAGGCGTATTTATTGTGAGGTAATCCCTATGTATGTGTTTCGATTCCTCAATTATAGAATTTACGAATACCCTAGCACAGTCGTCACCTGCAATTAAACAAAAAAAAAAAAAATCAAATTTATAAATACAAAATTAAATATATAATGTTTCTGGTTTTGAATTTTTCTTTTTTTACTATGGTATGCTTACCCGTGTATTTAAACAGTTTGTCCAAAGATGAGTCGAACGAGCATTTCAAGTAGTAAGAAACTGCTATGGGTATATGCTCTTTAATAGATGTTGTTGCGGAATTTCCTGGGTCTGGATGACAATTTTGGATGTTCATCAGCATACATTCAAAGTCAGCATATATGGCAAAGGGAACTTCAATAGATCTTGAATGATGCTCGAATTTTAATATCTTAGAATCCTCTTTTGGCAGCTCAGTTACGATACCGTTGCACTCCTTTTGATGCTTTCGAAAAGCACTATCAGCATTAAACGTTAATAAACATGCATTGCACATACTTATGGAGTGATTTCCATGATTAACCTGCATACTTATCAACCTTGAAATGTTTTTAATCCATATAAAATGGTTATTCGATTCATCTTGGATAAGCAGTAAGTTGATATGATTATCCTTTACACCCCTTGTGATGTAATATGGGCCAACAACTTTATAGTCTTCACTCCCAATACTTTTTGGCTCGATTCCAAAAACGTTAACACTTATAGTGGGGTTAAGCGTTTCGAAGAGTGTTATATCTCTTAGCTTTAAGGGGAAAGCCAAATTGTAGAAATTGATTCGAACACCACTCGGTAAATTAATTATATCATCTGCGATATTTTCGATATTATAACTGTTGGTTCTTTGGACATTGGCATGGGTCGGATGGAGAGCAGAAATAATTGCCCATTTGAAGCAGTATTCATCATTGTTTTGGATATTTACACATGCCTTTTTAATTTCAATAGATTTTGGAAGTCTAATGTAGCTCGATCCTCTCAATGGCTTGTACTCATTGATGTTGACTTCGATTCGTTTGATGAAAAGAAGACTCCAACCAGAGTCCATGATCTCAAACTCTTCACTTTTGTTGTCAATGCATTCTACCATCTTCGTAAATATTTCCGAAATATCTTGGCTTTCTAGAGTAATTTGCATCGGAGATTTAAACGATTTTGTGCTTATATCAGCATGCTCTTCGCCTCCAGTCGATGTTGAATATTTTACATATTCAGCAAAAAGCTCAATACTGAACTTAACACTGCCATTTCTTTGGAATGCTTCTTCAATGAGTTGCAACACATCAGTCTTACAACTATCCAAAAAATATTTAATGCTCAGTAGATCTTCCCTTTTGTTTTGCAATAGGAAGGTTTCTACCATACCTTTAAAACACTTCCGGATCTTCATAAAGGGGCTCATTGGTACTTTAATCATGTTTTTGTTTCTGTGGATTTCTGTTCTCTCATGGTGTATCCACTGTTTAGGCGAAAACTCTCCTGGACAGGTTCCGCATCTGCGTTTGTTTGATGAACAATGAGGAATATCATCATCGCCTTTCCGTTTGGTTGAGATAGACTGGTCACTTACAGTTAAGGTTGCATTGCTCACATGAGCTACCTCTAAGGTTTTATGAGCACTTAGAATATGGCGATTCAATGCATCTTTTCGCGAAAATGTTTTCACACATTGGGGGCATTGAACTTTACTGGTACTGGTACCCTTATGAGCAGATTTTATATGCCTGCTTAAAGAACTTGCATGCGCGAATTTTTCAGCACAAACAACACAAACCAAATTTGCCATTTTTTTTGTGTTTTTGTTTTTGTTTTGACAATTGAAGCACTTAGTTTTGTAGAATTCGGTTTTTTAGCAGGTAAACCTTTTGTTTTTAGGATCTGATAGTTACTGTTTTTTGTTTTATCGTTTCACCCTTTTTAAGCAAAGCTTCAAAAATTTAATGACATATGTTTATATTAATGACAAAAAATAAAAAAAAAAACACTTCTTTTTTGTGGATTTTAAGTTTAAACTTAAAGGAACTGCACTAGGCTTATAGCAAGAACAATTCAAAATTACTGAGATGTTCACTGATCACTTAATTGCTTGAGAGTAAGAAAAATTGTATTAGTAACACTCTTTTTTGTTGTATTTATTGGTTTTAATTTATAAATGCAATAAGTTTAAATTTGGAAACACTTAAAAGAACTGTACTCGATGGCTCTATAACAAGAACTATTCAAAATTACTGTTATGTCCAGTATTAGAATTATTTGCTTGAGAGTTAGAAAATGATAAGAATTAGGTTCCTACTTTGATTGTTGCATTGTACCCAAAGCCAAAAAAATCAAAACCAACAAATGCATCATATGCATGCATGCTTATCAAATAATAAAAGGAAAACCATACGAAATGGACATAACATATGCATATTTATCAATTACTTAGATTATTGCGTTCTACCCAAAAAAAAAGGAAATCCACGGAATGCAACATAAACATATGAACCCAAACTATAAACAAGAAAGATGTAAGGATTGAAAAGAAATATTTAACGAGTTTGGAAGTGACAACTCATATCCGCGTGTATTAAAAGATATCAGAAAGTGGGAGGGTTAGTTGGTTTTTACCAAACAAGGGAAAAATTCTGATACAGATGAAAAAAGAGGGTAAATGATCGAATAGTTTTCTAAAATTACTGTAAAATATAAGAAATGTAAAAATTAAAACAAAAGAAATAAAAGATTGATATTTTTTTTTTTTTTACAAATGTATATTTATTTTTTCTTTGTTTATTATTATAATTTTTTTTTATTTATTATATCCTAGGACTTTTCTATCCTTTAAAATACTTTCCGGCTGGCACCCGCTTTGCATCCAATAAAGGATCTGGTATTTTTATCCTTTTTGGACGAAACTTTGCAAGAATTACTTTTTGCAGAAGCGTACTTGTCATGTAGTCGTCATCATCATAGAGTTCTTCAATATCAAAATAGTTTGGTCCGTATTCGTTATCCAATTCCCTTATGGTAGCAACCCCATTGAATGGGTCCAAAAATGCTTCTCGGTATCTTTGAGTTGGTCCGTACTCCAATCTTTCCTGGTTGGGATTTGGACAGTAAAAATCAGGCTCCTCAATACCCTGGAATCTTCTATGGTATTCTTCTTCGTTTACAATATCCATTTTCTGTTCTTTTTTTTTTGTTGTATTTATTGGTTTTAATTTATAAATGCAATAAGTTTAAACTTGGAAGCACTTAAAAGAACTGTACTCGATGGCTCTATAACAAGAACTATTCAAAATTACTGTAATGTCCAGTGTTAGAATTATTTGCTTGAGAGTTAGAAAATGATAAGAATTAGGTGTCTACTTAGATTGTTGCATTTTACCCAAAGCCAAAAAAAGGAAAACCACCAAATGCATCAAATGTATGCATGCCTATCAAACGATAAAAGGAAAATCATACGAAATGGATATAACATAATATGCATATTTTATTTAATTACTTATATATATTTTTATTAATTACTTAGATTATTGCGTTCTACCAAAAAAAAGGAAATCCACGGAATGCAACATATACATATGAACCCAAACTATATACAAGAAAGATGTAAGGATTGAAAAAAAATATTTAACGAGTGTGGAAGTGACAAGTCATATCCGCGTGTATTAAAAGATAACAGAAAGTGGGAGGGTTAGTTGGTTTTTACCAAATAAGGAAAAAATACTGATACAGATGAAAAAAATGGTAAATGATCGAATAGTTTTCTAAAAATAGAAAAAACTATTCGATGATACAAAAAAAAATACATAGGTACTAAACTATGAGTCGGGTGGGGGTGAAACAGAACTATAAAACGTAAGCATTTGTTGAGGATAGGAATAGTTTATTTTAAACAAGTGACGAAGATTGTCGACATTATGAATTTCTCAGAACCGGATTATTCAGTTTTCACTGTGGAAGACTTTGCAGTCCGAGAAGCAAATTCGTTAAATGATAGCGGTTTCAAACCTACACGGAAGTTATCCGATCTCACGATCAGATTAAATTATAACATTTACCATATTCGAATGGTTACAACAAAGTGGGGGGATCGAGTTGTAGCGGATCTGGGGGAATACACGGTAAGATAAAAAACATTAATTTGATATATTGTATTTTAATTTGTATTAATATTTACAGGTGTTTTTACCAGGTAGATATTCTTCCCTATCATCGAACACCTTGCTTTATATGGCCAAAGGTGGTTATGCTTTCCAAATCACAAGACCATTAGGATCATCATACGAACTAAAATTTTTAAAACATAAATAATTAATTTTAATCATTCATGTACAAATACAATCATATATTAAATAAAACACAAACAAAATATGTGGTCAATAAATTTTAATATTTTTTCTTTTTTATATTACAACAGTTTGTTTTTATCAATCCATGAGTTTTGTTCTGTTGGGAAGCCCAACCATTTTACAAAAACTTCATTTCCTCTTGTTTTTATAACTTTTTCCACAAGATATATATCTGGACAGTTGGATTTCATAAGTTCTTCTTTATAAAACCCGCCTTTTACTGCTTCACCTTTATAGTCTTCGAGAAGATATGTAATGGGTCTTGTTCTTTTGACTGTTCTTATTCTAAATACTTCCGTAGTCCAGTTGGGTGTATAACCTTTCTCGAATGCATGCTTATACTTGCTAATTCTTACACTATCACCAACATTAAATTGACGTTTATCTACATTTTTCTTATGATTTTTAAAAACTGTAAGTAATAATTTAGAATTTTTTTTATTAACACTAGCAGGTTGACAATTTATAGTTCTGTGGAAAGAATGATTATAATCATGCAGTAATTTTCTGTAAATATTTATCCACTTATAGCTGCCATTGAAACTAAATTCTTTCCACATTTTTTCTTTAAGAGTTCTATTAAATCTTTCAACAATAGAAGCTTTTAATGAACTAAATGTTGAGTAATGGTTTATTTTATATTTGTCTATTAAGATTCTGAAATTTTTATTAAAAAATTCTTTTCCATCATCTGTTTGCAAATTTTTTGGGATCCTAGAAGATTGAATAAATATCTTTTCCATTGCTTTGGTTACAGCGATACCAGTTTTAGTTTTGATAGGAATAGCCCAAGCGAATTTAGAAAAAGTATCGATGACCGTCAATAAATAGTTAAATCCTTTGTTCTGATTACTATATGGTATCATTTCAACCAAGTCCGCTTGCCATAAATCATCAAAGCCTTTAATGATAACACGGCGACGTTTAAAATTTCTACGTGCAGGCTTGTGTAATTCTTCAACAACCATTCGCTTACTCATATTAGTAAAGAATGAATTTAAGAAAATGAAAAGAAGTATTTTTATAATTTTAATTTTGATTTATTTGAATCTTTTGTATAACAGCATTAGTTTCTTCATTCTTAATAAACGTTTCTCTATGATAAAGCATACACAAGTATCTGGCCCCACTTTACACTCATCCAATGACCAACAACAGCTAGAGTAATGAAGTCCATGTATCGATTCACTGTAAATAGAGTTTTGAAGTTGTTTAAGTAGTCTTATACAATTTAAAAATTCATGGTAATGTTCCTCTAGTAATTCATGTTTATATGTCTTTAGAAAATCTGTAATATTTTTAATTAATAGATCGACGTCCATTGTTTCAGGATGATGATGATGATGAGGGTATTGAATGCATACTAACTATATAATTTTTTGAAAGAGGAATTAAAGTAAAAATTAAATATTTTTTTCTTACGCATACATTCTTAAAATATATATATATAAGTACACTCAACTAAAAACTATTCTTATCAGTTTCAACTGGGGAGTGATTTTTGTATAGTGATAGTTGTGTCGAAAATATTTTTCTCTCTTCTATTAACTCCACAATTTTGCTTTTGATGTGCTCATCAAGATACTTTTTTACGATAGCATCTATATAGTTTTTAAGATCACTGATTTCGATAATATTGTTTATTTGATCATCAACGTATTCTTTAGAGGTTGCTTGGTGTGGTTCCTCAGGTCTACCAACATTGCTTAAGCATTTATTTTCCATATTAAAATCACCAGATGGAAGGAGTTTAAAACCTAATCCTGGAGGACCTGTCGGACCTTTACTTTTTAAAAGTGTCTTGGAGTTTCTTCCGAACTTGTCAACGATCATTTTTAGTTTGAATACATTTTAGGTTTGAGTGATATTAATATATGATGTTTGATTCCTTTAATTCCTCAATTATAGAGCTGATTTCATTTTGATGGTTGTTATTACCAGCGTTTTTGGATGCTATTAAAAGTTTAAGTCTATTAACGAGCTCATAAGGATCATTCCAGTAAACGTATTCATTATTTTTGTTTGTGTACTTCATTTCAGTTATTTCAGAATAAGATTCCCCGGTTTTTTTATTTTTGTTATTAAATCCTGAAACAAGATTCTTTATTATTTGCGTATACTTGACACCCCTATTACTGTTGATCCTAAAAGTATCATCATGATTTCGCATATGGGCACTAGTCTTTTGTAAAATTTTCTGATAGTGCCTTAAATCATCATTTGTATATATGTGCTTTCGAGGTTTTTTCTTTAGAATCAGCTCAATGAGACCCGGAGTTCGAGTAAATTTTTCATCATCAATTTTAATAACATCATCATCCATCCAAAATTTAGATTTACCAATTTTCGTTGCTTGTGTATTAGCATCATAATACGGGCCATAGACTGTATCGCGATTTGATTCAGATAATAATTTTTTAGTGAAAGTTGAAGATACCTCGGATGTATTGAAATTGATTGGAGTACTAAACAACATCTCATTATCTCCACTATCTAATTCAGTGATTGGTGATTCTAATACTTCATTGTCTTCCGATCCTTCTTCTTTATTAAATAATTTAAAATTAAGTTTACGACGTTTAATTGGTTTTGTTTCAATTTCTTCATCATTAGGTTTTGGCTTTTTTTCCCTTTCGACATTTTCAACCAACTTTTTTAATGGTTCAACAATAGGTTTAAAAGTGTTTTCCAACTCCGTGTCTCGTGTTATTTCACCAGTTTTTAATTGAAAATATTTTTGTTTTAGAATGTTTTTTGTTTTTATTAGATCATTCAGGATAGTTTCATTCATTTTTTTTAGATTTGTTTATCTTTCCTAGTATATTAAGATAAATTTTAAGTTTTCTCAAACAGAGCTCATATTGGAATGGATTCCTTTTTAAGTATAAGTGTGTATTTATAGTAAAATTATTTCATGGAAACCAATTTTATATCGACCATTTTGAATACTACTTTCCTTGTCTATAACTAGAAAACCATAATTATTAACCCAACAATGAAAACATAGCTCTTTAAATTGGTTAAACGTCATATCTGAGTTTATATGATCATTGTGAACATGTTTTAAATTCATTTCATCTTGTTTGAAAAGTATAATAAAATTTGCATTATCTCGAATCAAATGCTTGGGAATATGTGTATAGGATTGGCATAAATAGAAACTATCAACACCATTGTGACGACCCATACAAAAATAATCCCTTATGTTGTTTTGCTTCTGACATGCAACATCGTCAAAAATAAACACTGAGTTATTTTTAGCATCTGCTGGTGGCATAATATCACTATTATCTGAAAATTCATTATATTCCATTCCTTCTACTGATGAAATAACCTTTTTTAAATACATATATTTCGGTTGATGCAATGATTTGGAATATATGTAAATATTTTCAAACTTCAGCCCATTTGTGTCAAGAAGAATGCTAAGCATAACATTTGTTTTCCCACAGTTTGAAGGGCCAACGATTATTCCACGGATACTGTTTGGGAATAATGATCCATGTTTTTTTTTAATTTTAACATCGGAATCAAAGTTTTGTACTTTAATGACTTGTGACTGTTTGATGAACCTCATATTGATGACTGAATTATTTTATAATAAAACAACTCGTTTATATATTTTTGAAATCATAAATGTTCGAAACTTCAACCAAGAAGGCGGTAAACATTACAATATCTTATAAATATGATTGAGCATCACATTAAAACCATCAGTTGTAAAAAATCTTCTGAAGGAGGAGGACTTTTAAACAATATTATTGATAAACTGCCAATTGAACTACATTTACCTTCGTACAATTATTGTGGACCTGGCACAAAATTGCAAGAACGTTTAAGTAGAGGAGATAAAGGCATTAATGAACTGGATGAGGCGTGCCGCTTGCATGATATAGCATATTCAAAAAGTAGTTCACTATCGGATCGTCACGTAGCAGATAAAATTCTGACAGAACAAGCTTGGAAAAGATTTAAAGCAAAGGACTCATCAGTTCCTGAAAAGTTAAGCAGCCTTTTAGTCACCAACATGATGAAAGCTAAGACAAAATTGGGAATGGGTGTTAAAAAGAATAAAACAAAACAAAAAATTAGTGAGAAGAAAATCTGTAACAAAAATTTGTTTAAGAAAGCTATAAAAGAAGCACGAAATGCTATAAGAAGCAATATTAACTGTTGTGGTACAACATCTATTGCTGGTATTGCTTTAAAGGCAGCCAAAAGTGTTATTAAAAACAAGAAAAAAAGTAACATAAAAACACCAAGAATAATTCCAATTCCAAAAACAGGGGGCTTTCTTCCATTTGTAGCTTCTATTCTTGCAGGCTTATCGGCTATAGGAACTCTTACGGGAGGAGCAACTGGTGTTGTAAAAACCCTTAATGCTGCAAGCGCTGCTAAAAAACAGTTGGAAGAAAACATTAGACACAACAAGGCTTTGGAAGCCGTTGCAATCAAAGGAAACGGCTTATATTTACAGCCCTATAAAAATGGGCTTGGTCTTTTTATAAACAACACCAACACAAAAAACTAATAGATCTGCTACCCAACCAACCTTTAACAAACTTTGACATACAACGGTTTGCAGTGAAGCATATACCACACTTTAGAGGAGTCTTTATGCGAAACTCATTACCAACAAAGTCATTTATCCAGGAGTGTGGCGTTATCAATTTGGATGATGAATCTGGTAGAGGTACACATTGGGTGGCATATATAAAAAATAAAAACAATTTTGTAAAGTATTTTGACAGTTTTGGTAATTTAAAACCTCCAATTGAAATAATAAAATATCTAGGAAATCGGATAAATTATAATTATATTCAAGAACAGAATTTTAATACATTTATATGTGGTCATTTATGTTTAAAGTATTTATTAGATCAATCTCAAAAGGTTTTCAAAAATAAAAATGAATAAAGTGAATGAAATAAAAAAAATATATCATTCGTCTTTTAACCAACATGTCGGTAACATTAACTCTTAGCGGAAACGACTCATCTCTTACAGCGGAATATTTCCCACCAATTGTATTAAGGTCCAACTATGTCTGCGGCCTCATAGATTTTGAATCATATAACTCTATACCAAATGTGGATGATTTAAATAACTTGTTTCACGTAGGCGAAAATGTTATTTCGTTTCCTATTGGCTCATATGAGATTGGAGACATAAACAATATTATACAAAAGAAAATTAGTGAAATTAATAAAAAGAAAAAGAATTTAAATAGAAAAAGTGAAATTAAAATCATAGCCAACAGCAATACTCTGAAATGTGACTGATGTGAGAAGCAATAGATTTCTCTAAACAAAATTCTATTGGATCGCTTTTAGGATTCAGTAAGAAACTGTTGGAGCCTAATATATCACACGAATCAGATCTTTACGTTGACATAAACAAAGTTAATGCAATACGTGTTGAGTGTAATATTATAGATGGAACGTATATTAATAACCAGTTGGCGCATATTTTACATGAATTTTCTATAAACGTGAGCCCAGGCTATAAAATCATTGAGGTTCCTAGAAATGTTATTTATTTACCTGTGAACGTCAAACGAATAACATCGTTAAGTTTAAAGTTCATTGATCAAGACGGTAGAATTATTAATTTTAGAGGAGAAAAAATAACTGTTCGATTACATTTAAAGCCAGAAATATGATTATATATGAACAAATTTCTCACGCACAAAATTCTTATATAAACTCTGTTATCAAAAATTTATTACCTAATCAAGTTTTGACCTCAGCATCGTCAACACATCACCTCACAAAAGAAAATAAAAACTTTTTGCTATCATTGGGGTTCATCTTAAAAAAAATAAAAACCTAGGAAATATCATGTTAAACATTTTTCAAGATCCAGAGTACAATGAATCTATTTCTAAATATGAGTACCACACTTACTCACCTTATCAAAACAATTTTGAACGGAATGACATCATTCAGATTTGTATACAACATCAAAATCTTAATGTTTTACATTCGGAAAGTTTTTTATGCATTGAAGGATCACTTAAACAACGGGAAGGAAAAGATATTCTGAGTACGAAACTGGTAAACAACTCAATGGCTTTTCTTTTTGATGAAATACGTTATGAATTGAATGGAAGAGAAATTGACTGTAATAGGAATGTTGAAATTACTTCAACGATAAAAAACTACCTTTCCTTAACTAAAAACGAGAGCGATATGCTTTTAAATGCTTCGTGGTCTCCTGAGGCATGTATTTCTTTAAAGTCATTTAACTTTAACTACTGTATCCCACTGAATAAGCTTTTGGGATTTGCTGAAGATTACAAAAAAATTATACCTAACGCCCGACATGATCTAATTCTTACTCGTGCCAGAATAGATGAAAATGCATTAATTTCAACAGTTGATGAAAAAGTTGAGGTTCAACTTCATAAGGTTCAATGGAAAGTACCACATGTAACTTTATCCGATTCAGTCAAGTTGGATTTATACAAATCTATAAATAAGAATAAGTCTATTAAAATTGCTTTCCGCAACTGGGATCTGTATGAATATCCTACGTTGTCATTCTCCGATCATAATATTTGGAACATCAAAACAACAACACAAATTGAAAAACCTCGATACATTATTGTTGCACTACAAACTGAAAAAAATAAAAAACTAACGGAGGATATAACCACATTTAATCATTGTCATATAACAGACATAAAAGTTTATCTGAATTCAGATGTATACCCTCAGGAAGACCTAAACATTTCTTTCGATCGAAACAGATATAGTTGGCTATACAAAATGTATACTGATTTTCAAAAAACCTACTACAACAAAACAATGGCTGAGCCTCTTCTTTCTTGTGATCAATATCAATCGCACGCTCCAATTTTTGTTATAGATTGCAGACATCAGAACGAATCCCTTAAAACAGGACCTATCGATATTCGCTTGGAAATGAGATCATCACACTTCAGCTTACTGTCTTATGCTGCATGATCGCATTATTGAATATAATCCACTTAGCCAAGTAGTCACCAGAATTGTTTAAAACATAAAACCTCAAAATAAAAAAAATATTAAATAAAAAAATAAACAAAAAAAGTCTTTCTTATTTAAAATCTTGGGTTGATTTTTGTTTTTTCACTTTTACGAACGTGATTCTTTTATCTTTCTTTAGCTAAGGGGAGTTTTCTTCAAATTTTTCTTAGAATTAAATGATATTAAATGTAGGTACCTATGCATTGCACATTCTGATTAAATAACCGTCATAATTCACACAAAAGAAAAAAAAAAAAAACGCATTATCACTGTTAGAATGCTAGTGATATGTGTTGCAAATTTCCGGATAGTCAATGCATGTTTATTCCTGTACACTCATGCGTATAAAATTATCGCTAGGCTTGCTCGGTTATCAATTTTTTTCCAAAAATAAATTATTTATCAGTATTAAAATGCTATCAGACATTATGTGTTACACGACGTTAAAGGGCTTCCATCACATACATATATATATTTTTGCTAGCACACAATATCATGGATACAGAACCCAACGTATCGAACAACACGTATGTGTTATTAACACCTGCAGCACAACTAACACGATCACTATTACACTGAGCCATCGCCCCACTTAGCCACCACCCACTTACCGATCCAACAACTAGGCCATCTATCTACAACAGCCACCACCCACTGACCCATCCACCAACTAGGCTACAAGCCTTTACGATCCCTTTTGCACTGAAACACCGCCCACTTAGCCACCACCCACTTAGCCACCACCCACTAAGCGATCCAAAAAACTAGGCCACCTACCTACAACACCACCAACTAGGTCAGAAACCTGCATGATCCGTATCACACTGAACCACCGCCCGATTAGCCACCACTCACTTGTCACCGCACACTTAGCCACCACCCACTTAGCCACCACCCACTTAGCCACCACCCACTTACCGATCGACCTACCTTTTTCACCCTCACCTGCCGCACGTGTCTCACCTGCCTCACCTGGCTCACCTGTCGCACCTTTCTCACCTGTCTCACCTGTCGCACCTGGCTCACCTGTCGCACCTGTCTCACCTGGCACACCTGTCTCACCTGTCGCACCTGTCTCACCTGTGCTCACCTGTCGCACCTGTCTCACCTGTGCACACCTGTTCTCACCCGTGCACACCTGTTAGCCACTTAGCCACTGTTCTAGAACGCCCTTAAACCAACTACTAACCTATACTTTATACCATCTTGCTAATTTTTCGGTTCATACCCTTGTATATGAAAACTATAGTACTATCATGGACAAAATTTTTTTGTGCAACAATGCTTCGTTGGTGGCGCCACTTTAGCTCTACGGAGACTTCCATTTTTGAGAGACAATTGTCGGCGGAGACTTCAATTTTTGGGAGACTTCCATTTATCAGAGAATCGAAACTAAGTAGTTAGAGCAAGAGGAGTGTATTTTTTTCGATTCTGGTAAGAATCAAATGGAGTAAGCGAGATTACCAATCGAAGGTTTTGTTCAACGTCAATGATGAGAAAAAGGTGAAGAGAATGGCAAAAAAATGTTCGTATCCTCTTTGATTGAATGTGCAATGCAAGGTTATTTTTTTTGCTTAATTTACTGATTATGCTATATGCGAGAAGAGAAGTGGACATACATACATGTAAGTTAGCTTTTTGCGTCGTCGTTGTCAACAACCTTGAAGCAAGGAATATAGTTTTTTTTTTGCGGGAAAGAATAATGCGTGGATGTATACATTCTTATATTATCAAGGGTAGGTTTATTTTAATGCGTGAAAGAAAAATATATGTTCATGTTGTGTAAGTATATTTGTAGGTATATATGCAATCGTATGTTATTGAGGGTAGTTTTGATATTAAATTGTCTTGCAAAGATTTTTTATTTGCCGTGAAATTTGTTGCAAGTGCAAGATTTTGAGCATATTTTTTTGCGGGAACATCTACATAGGTAGATAATATTCGTATAAATCATGAATGGTAGGTTTTATTAATATTAATGTTGTTTGCATGATTTGAGTTTGACTTGAAATGTTTTGAAGAAATTTACAATTAATTATGCCGACAAATATAGGTAGGTCCATACATAATGCATAACTATATGTAGGTAGGTATGAAAAAAGGGAGAATTTCTATGCAATGTTGAGGTAGGTAAGTGCTTGGTGGTAGGTAGGTTGTATTTGTTTACCTACTTTTAATTCACAATTTATCATCGAGCAGGCATGTAGGTATAGGTATGATTTTATTATTTGACACTAGTCTGTCAATGTGGTGGTTGAATTTCAGCCAGTGGGCAATATCCTAGGAGGTTGGTTTTATAAGTTTTAGTTGTGCCCAGAAATGTTTGAACTAAAGCTGGGTATGTAACTGTACCTACGTACATACCTACAACATTGCTCGTTTAATTAAAGCTACCTAGGTATGTACATAGGTATGTACCTAGGTAGGTACCTAGATTTTTATTTTTTCAAATCAACCAGAGAGAGAACATTAATGTAAATTGCAAAACGGTCAGTGCACTAAAAATTGAATTATACTCAGGTGTAGGTAGGTATGTACGTATAGGTTTGTAGGTAGGTACCTATATAAATATTGTTAAAAAAAAAAGAAGAAACGAAGTTTCAGTCGTCCAGCCAGTCGTCGTACAGCCAACTCCGCTTAACTGAAAACATCGGCTATCTGAAACAAGACATTTATTCCGGAGGCTTTTTTAAGAAAAAAACTGCTTCGCATAACTGAACTCCGCTTAATTGCAATCTCGGGATAATTGAAACAAAATTGTGTGCCTCAAGGGAACATTTTTCACTTTTTCAACTCCGTATAAGGGAAACGATCATTTTTTTTTGTTTTTAATTATTATATATTCATATTCGTTTTGTGATTAAAAATGTAAATACCTTTGTTGTTTGAATTGTTTCATATGGAAATATAACGACATATTAGGTACATACATATTTTGACACAAAAAATCATACCTTCATTTTTTTTGATTCTCAGGCTAAATGAAATTTAATATTTGTTTTGAAAAAAACTCCGCTTATTTGAAATAAGTTTCAGTTATCCATAGTTCGGTATTCGGTTAACTGAAAACTCCGCTTTACTGAAACAAATAGTCTGCAATTATGGTGCTCCAGTTATGCGGAGTCGACGGTCAATTTCATTTTTAATATAGACCAAGGTAGGTAGGTAGGTTTATATATACATACCTACGTAGGTGTCTACATTTAAAAAAAAATTGTTTTAACTAAACCTAGATCTAAATTTTTATTTTATTTTTTTCAAATCAACCAATTGCAAAATGTGCCAACAGGTAGGTACCTACCTATTTTAATTTTAATTTCCGATTTTTTGATTCCAGGTAGTTTACAAAATAAATGTTTTGTACCTACCTACCAATAACTTTTTTCGTTAGGAATTTTTTCCTTTTTTTTTAATTTAAGTGTAAAATAAATTTGAAAAACTTAAATATGAATTTTTGCATAAATAATACAATAATAATAATTATTAATTGTTCCTATTTTCCTGAACTTTTTTTTATAAATTTCTAAATGGAATACAATTTTAGAAATTTATAATAATTTTAATTAGTTAGTGTTTTTTTTTTATGTTTAAAGCTTAAAACTTCTACCTTTCTCCGTTTGTGGGGAGGGACAATTTTATAAAACATTTGCTTTAAATGGATTAAAAATTATTAAAAATCAACGATATTACTTACAATATTATGCGATAGCTTTTTTCAGCCTATTTTGTTTCAAATTGTTTTCAAAATAAAAATGTTCATTGAATAGTTTTTGAAACAAAATTTTTCAAAGTCAAAATTTAGAAAAAAAAAAATTGAAAAATAAAATTTATTTGCATTTTTTACTTCAGAATTTTACGTAATATTCTTTGTTCCAAAAACGATTGCAGTAATTAGTTTTTAGTCAAACGCTAAGAACCAGGAGCTGATATATAGTTTAGTTTAAGAGAAAATCGAAACTTATAAAAGTACTTTTTTCTTCCAAAATTATTTTTTTGAATAGGTATTTAGTACGTGTATACAGGGTGGTTTGCATAAGGTGTAGGTTGGACTTAGACAAGACAAGATTCGTATGGGAGGATTCTTTAATATAATTTTTAAATTAAGTTGTTCGAGTGAATAGTTTTTGAAAAATAAATTTTCCAAGTAAAAATTTTGGAAAAAAAAAATTTCAACCTAATTTTTTTCAAAAATTTATGTAATTAAGCATAATTTTTGTTTTCAAAACTTAATGCTCTTGTCAATTTTTAGTCAAATGCTGGAAACCGTATGGATCTAGGACTTTTACTTTTCAAGATATGAAAAAAACTAATGAAGCAACTTTCACATTAAACTAAGAAGAAACCGGGTAAATGATCATTTCAGCAACCAGTTGATTATCGTCAAGTTTAAGTTGTGAAAATTGGCAGAAAAATAGTTATAATATTAAACGATTGTTGACAATGAACAAAGCAAAATAAATCTTATGGATTTTATTTGAATTTTTATGAATTTTAGAAAATCAATTGTGACACTAATAAAGGAGGTACAGATTAAAAAATGAGTTATCAAATTAATGGTTATTTTATTGAGATTAAATATAAGAAAAAAACAATTCAATCCATGCCTACACTCACATGGTATTAAGTAATATGTGTAAAAATTATATATTGTTAATTTATCAGCTCAATAGTACAATAGAAATATAATTTTTTTATACAAATTCCTGGAACATAAAGCTATAATTCATTAGTATATTGGAAACCTCTACCACTGTTTATTGAAAAGATATTAATAAAAAACAAAAAAAAAAAAAAAATTTCAAAATGTTTACCCTTTCTTAAATAAATCTGTCAAATGATAAGTTAGAAAGACAACATTTTTACCATTTAATTGCCATCAAATATATCAAGATTTTAAAATTTTAGATTTTTCCAACTACCCATTAAAAATCATATAGATTGAAAAATTGACCAAAATAATTTACCCTTTTTCAAAAATCTTTTTGGGTATGAAAAAAAAATCCTGTCAAAAATTGCTTAAACATGGATAATTTTTTTTATCATCCCCTATATAAATATGTAAAAATAAAAAAAATTAAAAATGTACCCCCTTATAACTACTAAGTACTTTTCGAAACGACTATTTATCAATTTTCAGTTGTAAAACCGGGTATATCTCGGTTTGTAGATTTTTAATAAAAAAAGTTTTGCATATTTTGTTGCCTAATTTTTCAATATCTTTCAAATACAAAAATCATGTTTCTACGAAGTCGCGTTTAGAAGTAAGTTTTTTTGACTATGTACTATGGATTTCATATACAAGGGTTTAGCGGACGTGGTTCCTCTATGTGTATAAACTCAATGATACTATGTATGAACCCTTGTATATGAAATCCATAGTACTATCATGGTGAATGTCGAATGGACTGCCATCTTCAGATCGATTGTGAAAGAATCTCATCGAATTTCACAGTGGAGAAAATTGAGTTTTGTGGAGAATTTCTAGTAAGAATAAGTAAGGAATACTTATATTTATAATAGTTAGAGTGAAATAGGTAGAATTAATGTTTTTTGTTAGGTTTACATTTTTTTGTCGATTACTTTGCTATGCAAAGGTGCAGAGAACCTTGTATATAAAAACTATAGTACTATCATGAAGGAGATCGATAGAGAGATTCGAGGTGAGCACTACTACGAAATTGTAGAGATTGGAGAGTACAGGACAGGGAGAAACTGAGGGAATTGACGATTAGAATGACGTTCAAGGCAACAATAAATGAACGAGAACGACGTATACAAAATTAAAGCTAGTTTAAGGGAGTCAAACTAAACTTTTTTTTGTTATTTTCTTCCACCAATTTTGTTTACGAAGGGGAAGTTTGAAGCTTTTTTTGCTCTATTTAACGGTGAAGTAGGATAATAAATATAATTTTAAAAAGAATTAGCGGTTGTATTTTTTCTTTCGCTGTGTGCGAGATATGCTGTAGCAAAGTCAAGTAAGTATTACTGTATGCCCAAATAAAAGGCTACAACAAAAGTTGCCACTAAAGAATATAAGTTATATAAGAATTTTGTATATGAACTAGGGATAGGAAGAAATTATTTAAATTTTGTAGTTTGATATTTGCATTCATATTTAAGTAGATATGATATATATATGAAATAAGATAATAAATATAATTTTAAAAGGATATAATGATTTTATTTTTTCTTTCGTTGTGTGTGAGATATGCTGTAGGAAGTTGAGTAATGTTGCAACTTTAAGTTGTACAAGAATTTCTTTTATCAAGTAGGGATAGGAAGAAATTGTTTTAATTTTGTAGGTTGATATTTGCGTGCATATAAGGAGATATGACAAATATATGATATTAGATGGTGAACGCCATTTAGTAGGTAGGTACTTATTATTTTATATTATCTATTATAAATATACATATACATATATAAATGGTAAACAAAATAAAATTTAATAATTTATACAATTTCGGTACGAAACCTTTTTAACTAAAGTTTTTTATATACATCCAAGTGAAGTGAACTTTTCGTTGACAAAAATGAAAATTATTAGGCGTGAAAAATATGAGATAATTATATGCATTTATTTGGTGACGAGGAAAACTCAAATTTCTTTCGAAAGAAACCCGAATTTAAAAATGATTTTAATTTTTTCTCAAGCGAAATTTTAAATTTTGTGTGTAATTTCTTAAAAAAATTAACGATTTTTCACAATCATTTTAAAATGTCCAAGAATGAATTTTAAAAGTATTGTTAATAATTTCTATAAAGTTTTCAAAAATGAAACAAGCTATGTTTAAAAATTTACGGGGAATTTTCACGTGAAAATTATAACATTTCCAGAAGTGAAATTCTAACTTTATGACATAATTTTTTAAAATGTCCTAGATTATAACGTTTTTAAAAATTTTATAGTTCACCATGTGAAAATTCGTGCGAAAAAAGTTTCAAAAATGAAATTTGAATTTAATAAGTAATTCTTAAAAGTTCTTTGATTTAAACTAAATTTAATCTGCATATTTTCCAATTACCTACTAAGAATTCCACACACTACTTTTCGAGGGAATTAAAAAATCAAGATTTGGAAATTTTTTGTTGAGTAAGTAGTGTCTTAATATTCACGGGAATTTTGAAAAAAGAATACTTAATTTGATTTTCGTACGTGAATTTTTTAAAAATTACTTAATAAAGTTCAAATTTCATTGCAAACACCTTACAAAATGCGAATTTATTGAAATTACTTCATACAATTTTCATAATCGATATTTTTGAACATTGCCTAATAGTTATTGTTAAAATATTCAAAATTGAATTTTTCACGTGAATTTTTCAATATTGTTTCATAAAGTTGAAATTTGGTTTTTGAAAATTTGAATACGCATTTTTAAACTAGGTGAGTTAAATTGAATTTTTTTACGTGAACTAAAAAAAATACTTCGTAAACTAAAATTTCTTTAGTTTGAATGCGAATTTATTAAAATTACTTAATGCAATTTTCATAAACGAAATTTGAATTTTGTTAAGTAAAAATTTAACAAAGTTAAAAAACTAACAACGTTAAGTAAAATTAAAATTTACTAAAAAATTAACAAAGTGCTTATCTTAAATAGACAAAAGATATTTATTTTTAAAATTTTTCTAAAATTTCTCTTTTAAAAACATTTTTGTATAGATAAAATATTTTTTTTTTATTTTTTCAATTGATTTTATCTTATTTTCTTTTAAAGATAAAAAGATTTTTATTTTTTAAATTTCGCCAAAATGTCTCTACCCTTAAAAATCCTTTTTTTTAAAGGTAAAATAGATTTTTTAAATTTGTTTTCAATTTGTTTTATCTTAAGTATATTTTAAAAGTAAAAAGATTTAAATTTTTATAATTAAATACTTTTTTTTAATTTTTTCCATTTTTATTTATTAATTTATTTTTTAAATTTCTCTACTCTTAAAAATATTTTTTTTTTGGGTAACATAGTTTTTTTTTTTTATTTTTATCTTAAGTAGGTATTTTTAAAGGTAAAAAAATATTTATTTATTTAAATTTTTCCAAAATTTTTATTTAAATTGTTTTTTTTTTTTTGAATATTTTCGAATTTTGTTTACCTTAAAAAGTTTTTTTAAAGTTATTCTTTTTTAAATTTTATCAAAATTTCTATACTTTTAAAAGTATATTTTTTAAAGTTAAACCTATTTTTACTTAAATTTATCAAGAGTTTTTAAATGTAAAATACTTTTTTTTTTAATTTTATCAAAATTTGTTTTCCTGTAAAAGTAATTTTTTGAAAGGTAGCTAAAACAAATTCTTTGTTTTTATCAATTTTTTTACATTTAAAGTAATCAAACTTTTGATAAATTTACCTGTACAAAAATTACTTTTAAAGTGTTTTTTTCTAGTTTTTTTTTCCAAAAAAATTAACCTCAAAAATATGTTTCTTGATTTTTTTTTTCGAAAAAAATGTTTGTTCTTGAATGCCTCATAAAAAAATATAGCATCGTTGTAAGACTATGTTCGCCTAAGAATTGTGAAAATTAGCAACGGTGTAGCCTTGATAATATGATTTTCAGCTGAAATTGAAAATTTTCAACAAATTCGAAGCAAATCAAATCATAATTAACCTATCTATAGACATATGTATGTATTTTGTTTACTATCATAGACTTTGATAGAAAACAACAAAAAAATCTGTTCACAAATTCAAATTCAAACAAAAAACGATACTATTGTACAATGCACCATGACAACGAGAACATTTTTTTCATTTTGTGCGAATAATCCCCTTCGTTGCCATGACGAAAAACTATCTCACTCACACCAGGTAATTGTTGTCAGCAACTGTCAGAATCAACAAAATATACTCCTCTCCTTCTTACTACCAGCTTGTATTCCTCTTCCTATCCTCATTCAGATCTCTCCAAACCAACGTGGCACGATGTTTGCGCCCTCACGAGAACACTCCCAGTAACAGAAAAATCGATTCCATAATAGTAATATAGTTTTTATATACAAGGTTCATTCTGAAGGAATTACCTACCTGTTTCCGGGGAAGAAATGAAACAGATTTTTTCCTTGACGGTTAATGCGGGAAAGAAAAATAAGTTCGTATGTAAGTATAAAGGTATCCATTCGTGTATTATCGAGGGTAGGTTTTATGGGTATTTAATGTTCTTGCAAGATCTCAGTTTGGTGTTAAAATTGTTGCAAGATTTTGAGGATATGTAATTATTTGCTTTGTAAGTAAGTAAGTAAGTACATAATGTATGTACATATATTATGTAGATAGGTATGGAGACGGACATTATTTTTTGATACTTTTCAGCGGCTGTGAGTGGTGGGTGGTAGAATTTAGAAAAAATTTAAAAAATCCCTAGATTTCGCTCGAAAATAGCTTGCCAGATAGTAGTAATGTACACATGTAGCTATGTACTTTGATTGACTTGAAATTAACAATTTATTACGACTATACCTACGAGTAGATAGGCATGAAGTTCCCTACATTATATCTACCTATAGGTAGTAATTATTGAGTGAAATATTTGTTACTTTCAGTGTATGTGTGTGTGAAACCCTATGCAATGTTGAGAAAGGTAAGTAGAGGGTGAAAGATAGAGTAATCAAAAGTTAGGAAGGAACAGTTTTTGTTTCCAAAGTTCAATGCTTTTATAAATTTGAAGTCAAACACTGAAAACCAGGGTTCTCCTGGGATTTTTTTTTTTTAATATTTAAAAATAAATTAACAAATTTTCTCATAAACCTAAGAATAGTCAAGCTAAATGATATAATTTCTGGTTGATATCATCAGTTGATATCATTGCTTTTATTTAGAGATTAGTTTCTTTATTTTTCAATATTTTATTTATTTATTTACTATTTTTTTATTTATTAATCTTACTTCAGTTTTTTTACAAACAAAATAAATTCTTCAAAAAGAAACTAAGCATGACATAGTTTTGAGTATTTTTGCGAATGTATGGAATATGTATGTGTTTTTTTGCAAATAGCTTTGCCATTGATCGGTGCATCTGTTGTCGATAAAATTGAAAAAAATGAGTCTGGGGTCGACCTACACCAGTAACTTCCCATTGGTGCACTTGAAAACCATATATGTACATCTACATACATATGCACACAGTTGAAAAATAAATTCGTCTCAAACATTTCCAGAACAAATAATGATTCCGTACCCAGTTAATATTTTGTCTAGACATAACAACGTAGTCAACATTTGGTATTTTCATTTTTCTTTAGAAAAAAAAAAACAACGGTAGCGACTTCAAATTTTTCGCAAAAATATATATCAATACCATCTACAAGTTGTGTAATTTTGAGATTTTTAATCCACCCTTTGCAAAGATTAAAATCAAAATGTTGATGCCAAAAACGACTTTTCAAAAATGTATTAATTTGAAAAATTCTTGAACTCAAAATCGTTTAAACACCAAAATTTGGCATCTGAAACTTAATTTGTTTTTTTTTTTATATTATTTGCAACCATGTATTTTTCTTTAAAGTACAATCCCTCCCATTCATGGTATTTTTCTGCCAATAGTCTGTTTTTAAATAATTCCTTGCACGTTTAAGTTAAATAAGTAAGGTGTTAAGAAAAAAAGCAATATTCATGAGATTCTTAGAATTTTATAAGTTATTCCAAAAAAAAAAACTAGAAACTGTTCTATTATAAATACCTACAGTACAAAGCGATTTTGTAAGGCAAATGTGCAGGTACCTTTACCTATATGGTTTTCAAGGACACCAATGGGAAGTTACTAGTGGGTTTCGCGCCCAGTCTCTTTTTATTATTTTGTTTGGTCTTCCTACCTATGTATTTCAACTGATAGGTAGGTACCTAGTTAAAATAAGCTTAACTAATAAATTTCTTTTTTTTAAATAGTTGTTTTCAATAATTAATTTTCCAACTAAAAATAGGTGCATACCTTCATATTTGTTTACAAAAAAAGTTTTTTCCGACATACCTACCTACCTACCTATTTTTTGTAAGTTTAATTTTGTTTAAATACCTACCTACAACTATAAAAATGTAAATGTAAAAGTGTACAACTATAAAAATGTAAGTAGACAGGTATGTACATAAGTGGTTGTAGATCATTCAAACATTCATAATTAATAGCTAGGTACCTATAATAAGGAGCAAAAGGCAGCCTAACTGCGAGTATGTTATCATACGAATAACCCAATTGAGATACATACTGATATTGCATTCAATACCTATGCAATATCGCAACGTTCCAAGACCATTCCCTCGTAGAATGAAGTTTAACAACGTTGCCCTCATAATCATCTAAAGCAAAACCAAATAATTCAAAATTCAAATGCTAAGAAAGAAAAAAGAATAAAAAAACCTACGTATACCTCATACTATGTATATACTCCTTCCTATATCCATAAGCCCATATAAGCGCATTTTTTTATTTTCTCGTTTCATCCCCCTTATTATCGTCGTTGCCAGGCGCAAACATTTGAGTCTCTTACTAAGGGGAGTAAGAGAGTCAGATGTTTTCGGTGTACGAATTCCATTTATACAACCTTCTCTGTCTTACTAAATATCTTTATTATTCTTCCTTACTCTACATTAAGGCCTCCAATGGCGTTTTCAGCGCTAATTTCTGCAGAATTGTGAGGAGAGTAAGTTCTACAAAATTGAG
Source organism: Melangyna quadrimaculata (assembly GCA_949320155.1). Lineage (NCBI taxonomy): Eukaryota > Metazoa > Arthropoda > Insecta > Diptera > Syrphidae > Melangyna > Melangyna quadrimaculata. The sequence continues at coordinate 250,147,419 of OX439483.1, read as the reverse complement.
CTCCATGATAGTAATATAGATTATAAATACAATGATGCCTTTTCTTATATTAATTGACTTGAATACCTACCTACCTACATAAACTATAAACATTGTCTTGACATAGCGATATAGCCATACACCTGTTCATAGATCGACAAAAAAAAAAAAAACATAAATTTCCCACAAGCCACAGTATGTCCCTCTAACTCTATACGCTTTGATATAAAATACCTACAGATGATGTATCTATACGCACAAGCGCATCTATACAAAACATCGAAGGAAGATTGTGTCAGTATCTATACAAAAAAAAACACAAAATAAAACAGACACTCCTCGTACACTTTTCTTCTTGTTATTACTTGCTCTGATTTTTTGATTTTTTTTGCGACCGTCAATGCGTTCCACAACAATTTAAAATCTCGATCTACTACATTTATTTATTTTATGCATCTGCTACTTAGCAACTACGTGGACTACGTAGCAGCTACGTGAAACTTATTCTTTAAAAAGTATTCATTGTTAAACGTAAAACACGTTAAATGTAGAACATTGTTCAAAAAAACGTTTTTTTCTATATAGATTTTGATTCGGGGCTGACCACGAGACGAGACTCTGCGAGACTTTTGTTAGTCTCGTCTCGGTCTCGTTAAAATTTAAAAATTTCAGTCTCGTCTCGGTCTCGTATCGGTCTCGTATAATTAAGTCTCGTCTCGGTCAGTCGCCGAAAAATTCTATTTTCGGACAACCTGTTGACATTGGAACGAAATATTATAGTTTGAATACGTGCAAAAGAAAATAAATATTTAACCGAAATTGGATTTTTTAATTTATTAGAGTCTCTGTAAATTTCTCGTCTCGTCTCGTCATGCGAGACCGAGATCGAGACCCAGACTTTTCTCGTCTCGTGGCCAGCCCTAATTTTGAGTTTTCATTATCTACTACAAATTTTTGAAATCTACTTCGTTTTTTTGCCAATTTGCTTCACTTTCTGGGCTCAGCATTGACATCCCTGCCCATAATGCCTGGGTGCATTTTTTTCTATTTGAATTTTGTTTTGAGAATATTTTGTTTTGAGAATTCTTTTCGTGGGGCTGGTAAAAATAAAAGAATCATGCTCGATTCACAATGCAACGTGAAACGCGACGTGAGCGTGACGAGAAGTCGTCGTAGTTGTCAAGCCGATTTCAAATCATGTAAGTATACGAGGAAACGCCAGGGTATGCACAATAAAACGTTTCTCGTCGTCACGTCACGCCGGAGTTGGGAAAATTGAAAAAAAAAAACGATCTCGTCGACGTTTTTTATGTTTTTGTATATCTGACTGATGGTGAATTTTGTGAAATTGTAGAAAAGAATAAAGAAAACAACAGATAAGTGTAAATTAACAAAAAAAATTACAAATTTTGTTGACAATGAAATTATATTTATAGATGTTTGTGTTAACAATATTATAATGTTTTATTGTTTTAATTTCTTTACATTTTTAGCCGAAAATCATTTCACCAGCCCAATGGACAAATACAATTACAATATTTAAATAATTAAAGTAATTTCAGTTTGATTTTTTTCATTATTTTGAACGCACACTGCACAGCAAGAACAAAAATAATAAATAATTTATCGCTGTCAAAAAACTCGTCGCATTGTGAATTGGGGAACGATTCTATAACTAGAAAAAAATGACAGCGATTCACGTCACGCTCTCGTCATGTTTTCACGTCGCATTGTAAATCGAGCTTCATAGTAGGTATAGTGAAGGCTCAGAAGTATTTTATTTCGGAACCTGGCGAACTTATCCGATATTGATGATTTTTTTTGAAATGTATAGAAAAAAAGTTTGTAATGGTAGGTACGTATTGATATTGCGCAACCTTAGACTGACTGGCGTCGAGTCGGTCGGCGTGGAAGAAAAGACATTTTTGTTTTCTTTTTCTCATGATGAAGCGATTGCGGTGGCTTTTTCGATACACATTCAAGTAGGTAGGTAAGGTTCTGGTACCTACATTTTGTTGGTTCGTCAGATCTTATTGTAATGGGAAAGATTTCCTTTTGGGGTTTTCCATCGGTAAAATAAGAATTTGATGCGGAATTTGATTTTGTTAGTGGAAAATGGAATGATATTTGAATTTATTTTTTGTTTGTTATGGTATTGGTGTATTTTTGTGTCTGTGAATCTGTAAATCCCAGCGGGAAATATTGTCCCCAATGAATTTTATAGCTATATTCTTCAATCAATTCACAAGCCAAATAATAAAAGGAAACGTCATGCAATGATTTAGTCAGTGAAGAGTCATGCGAGGTTTCCTCAGTTCATAGATTTGAACCCACTTTTTGCTTTGTGTGTAGAAAACAACAATAAGACAACAGCAATCAATCCACTACCCAGATAATACAAGGAAACAATATGTAATGATTTAATAAGTGAAGAGTCATGCAAAGTTTCCTCAGTTCATAGATTTGAACCCACTTTCTGCTTTGTGTTTAGAAAACAACCCTTTCTGTCGTTGCTTTTGATATGGAAAATTATAAGATGAAAAAACTGTTGAAAAGTCATGTAGAAGTTCATCAGTTCATCGTCTATGTCCACTCATATGCTTTGTAAAGTGTGCATCGCCATTGTGTGTTTTGATAGAAGTAAATTTTTTTTTGTGTTCTCTGTGTTGACATTGTCTACTGAAAGTAAATATTATAAGAGGGCTAATGAATTTCCATTAAAAAGAGGCAATCTCAGATTTTCTCAAAGTATTTCAGTGGTTGTTGGTTAATCACCACTTCGCATATGAAATGATTAACCAACAACCACTGACCTAGTGATTTAACTTTAATTTAAAGTTTTAATTCTATATTTTAATTAACCAATCACAACACAACAGAGTTAATGAATTTACTATTTATTTAATTTTCTTCACATTTTTCATATTGAATTAACTAATTTCTGAATAAACAACTACCTATGTACTTCTATATCTTGTGATTTGATAATTCAATTATCATTACCATTTTCATCGAAAATATTATATTTTTTTTTTATTTCATTGAAATAAATAAAAAATATAAAAGTAATACTTAAAAACGTTCATTTAAATTGATACAATTTCAACGATTTCCAATGATTTTTTTTTCAAGTATTTTCTTTTTTCTCTTGAAAGGTTCAGCATTTAAAATATGTTTTTTTTTTCTCATAAATCAAACAAAAATTAATTAAAAATAGATGCCCCACTTTTTTGAAAAATGAGTCCCAGTTTACTAAAACATAAATCATTGCTTTTCCTCTTAAAATCAGTGAATTTAATATTTATATGATTTTAGTGGTATACGTATGTGCGTTTATTTATTAGCTATGTGAAAACCAAATTTCAACAAATTAGCTTCACAAATAACAAAGTTATATAACAATCAGTAAACACACTACCCTCATAATTCAATGGAAACCTACCCTTAACACAAAATTTCGATTTGACGTTTAGAAGCTATGAGACAGAGATAAATAGCTTTTTTTCTAAAAAGCCCTATTGAGAACAAAAGAATACCATGATTGAGAACATCGCGATGACGTCATGACTCAGTCGACCAGAACAGTCAAGCATACCTTGTATTCTTTATACCATGGGTTAAGCTAATTCGGCTTATCCCACAAACGTTAGTGGCAACAAAAAAATTTTGACAGCTCCAAATCAAGGGTAACAAACAGCTATACCAGAATGTTAGAAATGTAACAAAAGTGTAACACTATTTGTTTGAGACTCAAAAGCTTGTTGAAAAACTAAATTATTAAATTTGTTATATTTGTTTAACTTTAATTTAAATTCCTATTTATTCATGTTAAATACCTACTTGTCATACATACTGTACATTTCTTAAAATTACTATGTTTCTTATGATAAATCTTAAACTTCATTATCATGTTAAAGTCTATCTAGCTGTTCAATTATAACTTAATCTATTTCTCTTGATTGGTTACTTACTCACATTTTGTTCTCATTATCCTTTTTTTTTTGTTATTTTATACAGTGCTTTGCATAAGTATAAACGCACCTGTAAAAATGCATTTTATAGAAAACTGGAAATGGAAGCGACACTTTACTATTTTTTTATTTAATGGTATCAGTAATCAAGTGAATTGAGCAAAAAAAAAAGTCCCGTTTTTTTCCCTAGCGTTTTTCGTATTGCAGAAGTATAAACGCACTATGCAAATATCGTTTAAGCTTCATTTAATTATGAGTTTCAAGATGGAAAACAACGAAGCCGCCTGGTATACATTTAAGCGATACGGAAAAGGCCAAAATTCAAGACTTTCGTTCAAGTATCCTAAGATGTAGGGCTATTCTTAGCCGCTTTAACTCTTCTTATTTCAAAAATTAATTTAATACCACAATCTAGTGCATTTTTTTTACAAAGATTGTTTTCAGTGACAATAAGTAGTTAAGCCTTGATGGGCCAAATGGTTTAAACGGTTATTGGCACGAAAAAATGCATTAAATTGTGGCATTAATACATTTGGTCCAATAAAAAGTTAAGTACGGTTTTCCAATAGCGGTCCATATTTTGACGTGCAAATTCCAATATTTTTTGTTTGTGGTCTGTTGTCAGATTTTGAGCTGGCGCCATTTTGCCCCGAACAATCACTCCACTGCTTCTTAATGTACGAAAAACCGTCGAAAATGAAACGCCTAACCCCAATTCGTAACGAATTTCCCCCAAGAAATGCACGGAGTTAGAAGCAACATTGATTGTTCGGCTATTATCGCGACGTTTCAGCATCTGCGGACCCCCTGGTCTTATTTTCGTTCCAAAAGATTCTGGATCTTGTATGAAATTACGGAAAAACGACCCAATTTTGAAATTTTCCTAAGATTAGCCCTACATCTTAGGATACTTGAACGAAAGTCTTGAATTTTGGCCTTTTCCGTACCGCTTAAATGTGTACCACGCGGCTTCGTTGTTTTCCATCTCGGAACTCATAATTAAATGAAGCTTAAACGAGATTTTCATAGTGCGTTTGCAATACGAACTAATCTTTTTTTTATTTTCTAAACAACGCTAGGGAAAAAAACTGGACTTTCTTTTTGCTCAATTCACTTGACTACTGATGCCATTAAATACAAAAAAAGTAAGGTGTCGCTTCCATTTCCAGTTTTCTATAAAATGCATTTTTCCAGGTGCGTTTATACTTATGCAAAGCACTGTATTTTATGCTCTCTAAATTCTATGTTAAATTCAATTGCTTTGCAGATAATACTTTTTTGTAATGGTCAAAGGTGTGGTGAGTTTCGCTAATCTTATCTCTCCCCTTCAAGCAAGCGAGTCCGTTTTGGGTCCGAAACCAGTCCATAAACGGACCCAAAACCGGATCCAAAAGATTCCAAATCGGATCAAATTAGTATGAAAATTAGAATCACCACGGAGCCATTATGTGAATGTATTGTGAGAGAGAGAGAGAGTATTCCAATTCACCATACTCCGAGAAAACGGAGCGTAAATAGAATCCAAAACGGACCAACAAAAATGAATGAAACGAGGCATACCCAAATGTATTGTATTAAAAAGAAACTTCCCCATCTAGTCGAGTTTCTACATTGCATAAAAAAAAGAAACAGAATTTTGTTAATTTCAAGACTTTAATTTTATTTATCAATTATAAAAGGTACAATACATATTTTCACAACTAAACATATACATATAATAAACAGGAAACTTGTATTTTTGATTGGAAATTTCTTAAAGTTTTCACAAGAAAAAAAGATAAAAAAACAATGGTCTTCGCCGCGCTACCTACAAAACTGAACTAAAAAAAAGTGGTGTAAATTAAAACAGAATGACTGTACCCTCTTTACTTCTCCGTGCATACAAAAATTCTCTCGATTCTTGTTCTTCTTTTTACATGCGTAACTAGAAAATTTGTTAATGTGTGCGAGACACTCAGTTTTTTCGGAGTCCCAAGTGATTCCAAAGTGAACCGAGAAATTCGGGTCCGTGATTTAGCTTGAAGGGTCATTGCACATTATCGCATACTCTATGCTTATCTAAGAGAGTATGCAAAATCATGTGCAGGCTCGATAGATAAACTTTCATTTGCATTCTTCCACTTGGATCTTGACCTAAGCAGCAACCACACCTTGGACCAAAGGAATTATTGCTAAGTATCAATTTAATTAAACTTACTATACAAAACGACATAGCGTTATATTTCTTTTCTTTGGCATAATATTTAATTTTGTATGGTTCGATCCATTTCATATTGGTCCTTCTGTAGCCGACAATTTGTGGATCAAATAATTTTTGAAGAATTTCGTGTTTTTTGTGACTTCTCTAAGAAAAGAAAAAAAAAACCTTGTGTGCAAATATTGACTGTGCTGTGCTTAGGCGGGATTAAATTGATTGAACTATTTCAATTAAAATTACCTCGTGGCAAAACTTCTTTCGAATATAACACGTGTTATATTTTGTAAAAGATATTTCTTGCTGCATTTAAGTCAGCATAACACCGTGGTTATTTTTGTTGAACTTTTAAATCTTTTTTCTGTTTTTCTTTTTTTGTTTTTTCTTTTTTGCGTACAAAATGAATGTATTGAAGCAAAAACGTGGGAATGCAAAAGCATGTTTGACTCGGGAGGTAGAATTTGTATCAGCAATCGAGCCTACGGTAACTGTGGAGATGCTAGAAATTCGGTTGACTAGGGTTGTGGAAGCTTGGAGTGAATACTCTACCCTTCATTATGAGTGTCTCAAACACGTGGAGGATGGTGATAAAGTTCAGGACATTTATATTGACTTTGGAATATATGAAATGAAATATTTCGAAGCACATGCGGGTTTAAAAAAGGCCATCCGTGAAAGACAATCGTTTGAAAACTCTGAGTCTAATAATAATTTCTCGGTTTTAGAACGCGTTGTTAATCAGCAAAGCGACATACTGAAGTTCTAAATTCCTCAACTAAGGTTTCAGACAAAATCAAATTGCTACGAATCACTATCCCTTAATTTTCTGGCGACTACAAGGATTGGCCATCCTTTCGCGTTTTATTTTTGGGTTCGGTTGACAATAGGCCAAATCTGTCAACGACTTAGAAGTTCCACCACCTAAAATCAGTTTTGAGTGAAACAGCCGCAGATCTTATTCAGCATATAAAGATTTCAGATGCTAATTACACTGAAGCTTGGGATAGACTCGAAAGGCGGTTTGATCGGGGAATTTAATTGTGCAATCGTTTGTGCAAATGTTCCTATCTCTTCCGTCGGCAGGTATTTCAAACTCGCAGACGCTACGAAAAATAACCGATGGTGCAGAAGAAGTAGTTCGTGGCTTAAATGCTTTATATAAAACGATTCGTGATCCGTCGCTTATATATATTTTGCTTAATAAACTAGACTAGATATTATTAATTGTCATTCGATGTATTCATGCTGGGTAAACTAACTTCGAATTTACTCTCTTAATCTTTTGATAAGTCAACCTGGGAATACATTCGGGAGTTGGATCTAGTGGATCCTTGGAGCAAATAAGGTCTGGTCCATTTTGAAGGCAGATCAAATCCCTGGGCCACCAGGGAGACCAATTGCTCAAAATACCTCTTTTGGTTGGGTTATTTCTGGAGAATTTTTGGAAGCAGATAATCAGGAATTTCGTTTATCATATTTCAATTCAACTGTTGATACCGATGCTCTTCTACAGCGTTTCAAGGAGTTGGAGAAAGTTCCTCCTCAATCATCACCTAGTGTTTTTAATGATCCCGCTGAAGCATATTTTCAAAGAACATTTTCTGGGGCGTTAGACAGAAAATATATTGTGTCTCTTCCGTTTAAAACATATAAGCCTATATTTGAAAATACGTTGAAGTTGGCGGTGTTACGATTGCTCTCCATGGAGTGTCGGTTTAAACAAAACTCAGATTTGCAACAACAACACTCAAAATTTATACGGGAGTATCTCGAGCTCGGGCATATGGAACTGATACCTTGTGATGAAATTAGTAAGGACATTTCTCGTCAGTTTTACCTGCCTCATCACACCGTAGTCAAACCCGATAGTTCGACTACTAAGCTACATGTGGTGTTCGATGGTTCGGTAGAAGATTCAAACAGAAACTCTTTAAATAGCCAATTGTTAATCGCTCCTCCAATACAACGCGATCTTATCGGTGTGGGTTTGCGGTTTCGGCAACATCGGTTTGTTTTTACGTCCGATATCGTTAAAATGTTCCGACAATTTTAGAATTCCGATAATGATTCAGACTAGCAGCGAATCGTTTGGCGTCAATCTCCGAGCAATGACATTCAACACTACCGGTTAAAAACTGTCACTTATGGGACTGCATCAGCTCCGTTTTAATCTGTCCGGGTTTTGCAACAGATCGCAGATGATTACAAATCCAAATACCAAAATGCCTCGCGGGTTTTACTTAACGATGTGTACGTGGACGATATTATGACGGGGGCAAACTCAATCGAACAGTTATTAGACTTGCAATCTGAACTAATCGCGTTACTTTCCGAAGCTGGTAAACTTAGAAAATGGAGTTCCAATTGTTGGACAGTACTTGCTCAGCAAAAACCCGAGGATTGTGAATATTCATTTTTTGATCCTGAACATTCACAGTCACTAATTAAAGTACTAGGAATGTTTTGGAATCCTGCCGCTGATGTCTTTTTCTATCGCATAAGTCTGCCTAATTCACCCCCGGTACTTATAAGAACATTGCTATCTGAAATAGCACGTATTTTTGACCCACTTGGGCTACTCGCGCCTTCAATTATTCTCTTTAAAATAATGTTTCAAAAACTTTGGGCTTCTGAATTGAAACTTGGTTAGGATGATCCCCTTCCTTCTGAACTTTCTAATGAATGGTTAAACTACCGCGAACAACTTACATGTTTTGAACGAATTCGAGTGCCGCGAAATATATTTTCATCTATATTTTCGTCTCTTGCCTACTCTGCCGTAGTTTATGCGCTTTCGAGATTTTCTGACGGTAAGAATAACAATTGTTGCGGCAAAAACAAAAGTCCCCCCTATTCAACCTGTCTCTATTCGACGGCTTGAACTTTGCGGTGCGTTGTTATTAGTTCGGTTTAAAACTCTGGTGCGATCGTCGGTAAACGCGAAAATCGATAGAAAATTCGCGTGGTGCGATTCCGAAATCGTGCTTCATTATCATTGGCCCTCGTCACCCCCTCGTCGCTGGACAATTTTCGTTGCAAATCTAACGTCTACAATTTTGGAGACTCTGCCTAGAAGCTCATGGCCGTATGTTCCTTCAGAATCGAATCCAGCTGATTGTGCGTCACGTGGTGTTCCACCTCATTTCTGTTTAAACACCCCCTTTGGTGGACCGGTCCAACGTGGCTTGTTGAATCTGAAGTAAATTGGCCAACGCCTAGTTTGTCGGAAAATATATCTGGAAAACTCGCTCGTATGGTATGTGCTGGTCACGTCGTTTGATGGGCATGTCTTCGACGACCTAATTATGAGGAATTCGTCATGGTACGGGTTGCTTAGAATTGCTGCTTACGTTTTGAGGTTCGTTTTCAATTCAAAACCCTCAAATTCTGTTCGAGCTACTCATGGCCTTAAATTCGAGGAAATTCCGAACGCGAAAATTGCCATTTTGAAATATATACAGCAGAAATCTTTTGAAAACGATACCCATCATCTGCGCACAAAAAATCAACTTCCTACGAAATCAAAGCTCTTAAGGTATTCAGCATTTCTGGACGATGATGGAGTCCTTCGCATCGGTGGACGAATAAACAATGCTTGCGTGTCATATAACACAAAACACCCTATCATTTTACCTAAAACTAATTCAATTTGGAGTCTCATCATTACAGTCATTCATCAACGATATATACATGCTGGAATATCCGAAACTTTCGCTTTAGTCCGACAAGAATATTGGATAATGGGTAGCCGGAACCTTATTCGAAAAAAAATCCACAAATGCAAGAAATGCAAGAAATGCTTTATGCAGAGAAAACTGACAAGCCAACAGATAATGGGAAACCTGCCAGCTTATGGCATCCAACCGAGTCGTCCATTCACCAACACAGGATGTGATTACGCTGGCCCACTAACAATGAAATTGTCCCGCTGTCGTAATGCTTCTTTTTATATATATTTGGCGCGCGCTAAAGGGGTTGTGAATACCCTTAAAGTGAAAAACACAGCACGAGCGATTAGGTAGGTTGGAGGGGATTTGAAAGGAGAATCCGATGTACATTGGTTTTGAATGTCTGAAGATCACAATGGGAGGGGAAGATAGAGCTGGGTAGAGCATTCCACATTCGTGTAGTGCGACTAAAGAAGGAATCTCTGTACTTAACAGTGCGTCCGAAGTTGGGCTCAAGGGTAAACTGATGGGCATTCCTAAAAGCGCGAGTATTACGGTTGAATTGTTTAAGGGGAGGAATGCAACTGGCTATTTCACTAGGGCAATGTTTGTTAAAATAACGGTAAAACAACGAAAGGCATGAAACGTTTCGACGGTACTCCATAGATGTAAACGTTTCCGTTATAGTTCTTTCACCTATCATTTTAAGAGCTCTCTTTTGAATTCTATCCAATATACTCAATTGGGTTATTGGAGCACCTGCCCAAATATGGGAGTTGTACTCATGTTTTGGACGAATAAAGGCTTTGTAGATCACAGCCAGATCAGAAGGGGAGAAAAATTTCTTGCATCGACGGTAAAAACCTAAACACCTAGCAGCATTTTTGGCGATGTCAAATATGTGGTCATTCCACAAAAGGTGGTCTGTGACGCACATACCGAGGACTGAAAGCTGTTCAGTTTCCTCTATGCAAGTGCCGCTCATGGATAGCAGCATTGGAGTTGGGTTCCGCTTTAACGACAGGAGACAGCATTGAGTTTTAGAAGCATTAAATTCTACACGGTTTTTTATTCCCCACTGGACAATACTGTCGAGATCAGAATTTAATGAGCTTATCATATGCTGCCGTTCAAGTCTCACATCCGAAGGACATGGATTTGAATCAAGAAACGAATATGAAAAGCTGAGGGTACTGTCGTCAGCAAAACAGTTTAATGGATTAGAAGTTTCAGATAAGAGATCGTTTATGAAGATTAGGAAGAGGGTCGGAGACAAAATGGAGCCCTGGGGCACACCAGCATTTATTTTGTGGATTTCAGACTTTAAACCGTCCAATACAACTTGTATTGAGCGGTCCGAATGGTAATTTCTAATCCAACGAAGAAGATATTCATCGATACCAAATGCACGCATTTTCGATAAGAGAGCTTGATGCCAAACTCTATCAAATGCTTTTGAAATATCAAGTGCAATAATCTTACTTTCTCCAAAATGATGTAAAGATTGGTGCCACTGTTCGGTGAGATATACCATCAGATCACCAGTGGACCTATTGCTACGAAAGCCGTATTATGCCGGTCATTAAGAAGCTTTCGTTTTTCGAGATATTTCTTTAGCTGAAAATTAATCAGCGTTTCCATGACCTTGGAAAGAAGGGACGTAAGCGCAATTGGTCGATAGTTGGAGGGGGAAGAAGACACGCCTTTTTTAGGGACAGGCTGGACAAATGCTGTTTTCCATCCACTCGGAAAGAGACCAGTAGACTACTTACTTAGGTCCTCGGACCTATTACGTCCGTGATGTTTCCCTTACGGGACATAGGGCCTCCACTACACCTACGCGCCATCGTGTACGATTTCTTGAAATGTATTTCAGCTCTCTCCAACTTTTCCCCAGTCGTGCCGATTCCTGTTCGACCGTTCTTCGCCATGTACTTCTAGGCCGGGCCACTTGTCTTCCCTCCTGTGTGAGCGGGTTTCACTGCATTGCTTGAGATGCAATGCACCGATCGCCTTTTCGAAGCGTATGGCCAATCCACTGCCACTTTCTTCTTCGTATAATGGAGTCTATGGGCTCCTGACCCGTTCTCGCATGAAGTTCGGCATTGGAGATACGGTTGGGCCAGAAAATCCTCAAGATGTTTCGTAGACATATATTAACGAAGGTTTGCAGCTTTCTAGTGACAGTTTCAGTGACTTTCCAAGTGCTGCAGCCGTAAAGCAGAATGGATTCAACATTGGAGCGGAACAGTCGTAGCTTGGTCTTTAAGCTAAAAGAGTTGTTTCTCCATATTTTGGACAGCATTCCGAACGCAGCCTTTGCTTTTCTGATTCGGCTGTTTACGTCCAGTTCAGTTCCGCCACCCGTAGAGACAATACTCCCAAGATATTGGAAATCCTCTACCATCTCTACCGGTTGTCCAAAAATATTTACTTGGATTGATGAGGAAGTTCCAAGGCTGATCCTTTTAGTTTTTGCCGAGTTGATCTTAAGCCCTACGATTTCTGCTTCTCTCTCCACCCTTGTTCTCATTTGATGGAGATCCATGATCCTATGAGAGAGTAAGTATACGTCGTCCGCGTAGTCCAGATGTTTGAGGTGAGATTGCAAAGTCCACTGAATTCCTCCATTTCCATTTGACAAAGCTTCGTGCAGTACGTCACTTACAACCAACAGGAACAGTATTGGTGACAGTATACAGCCTTGCCTAACTCCACTTTGGATTTCAAACTCCTCTGACAGCCTACCTTTGTGCAAAACGTGACACCTGGATCCATCATATGTAGCCTTGATAATAGCAATCAATTTATCTGGGATGCCCCTCCTGTGCAAAGCAAGCCAAATAAATTCTCTATTGACACTGTCGAACGCCTTTTCAAAATCGATGAACAGCAGGTGAAGTGGTGATCGATATTCAACGCACTGTTCGATGATGATCCGCAAGGTGTTGATGTGATCCACACAGGAAGATCCAGTGCGGAAACCTGCTTGTTCGGCGTCGAGTGTGTCTTCGAGGTGGTCTTTAATTCGGTCCAATATTATCCTTGCTATTATCTTGGCTACTGCAGGCAGAACGCATATTCCTCTCCAGTTTTCGCACTGTGTGAGATCTCCTTTCTTTGGAAGCTTGACAATCATTCCTTTTTTCCACTCTTCAGGAAAGCTCTCTGTTTCCCAAGCTCTCTTAATAAGTGGGTGCAGTAGCTCGCTCGATGTCGTTGGGGCTGCTCCTAAGAGCTCTGCAGGAATATTATCAAGTCCAACCGCTTTGTTGTTCTTCAGTGCTTTGATGGCGGTGATAATTTCTTCTTTACTGGGGGGTACGGTGCGTATTCGGGAAATTGTTACTTCGGGTAGCTCAGTGGGAATAGGGTTCACTTCACTTGAGAAAAACGCGGTTTAAAACCGCAGAAAAGTGTTCCCTCCACCTTATGAGCTGGTCCTCATCCGAAATTAGCAGGGATCCGTTTGTGTCTTTAACCAGGTGTTGTTTAGAGCTCTGGACACCAGTGAGCTCTTTGGTAATTATGTAGACGGTCCTACTGTCACACCTACTAGCGGCTTCTTCTGCTTCTGTAGCCAGTGCGTTGATGTAGTTACGCTTATCACGTCGCACACTACGGTGAACTTCCCTCATCTTCATGCGGTACGTAGACTCAAGCTCGTTTCTCCCTGCTGCTGGGGTAGCTGCGATGCGAGCTTTAAGGTGTTTCCTTTCTTCGATCCTTGCCCAAGTTTCGTCGGAAAGCCAAGCACTATTTCTCCCTTGCGCCCGGCCGACTATACTTTCAGCACCGGATATGAACACATTTTTCACAGCACACCAATGATTTTCGATGGATGTGGTTTCCGTGCTGCTGATTGTGTTCAATCCTTGTGAAAGGTGGTCCCCTAGTTGTTGGCGCACTGCGGGATCCTTTAGTCTATCTGTATTAAACTTGGGCATTCGAGTGTTTCCTTGGGATCTACGAACTGCAGCTGTACGCAATCTTACGGTAGCAACCATCAGATGGTGGTCCCGGGCCATTCCCATGTCAGCACCTCTTCTGTTACGGATGTCCTGGAGACTGCTTCTAAAACGCCGGCTGATCGCGAAGTGGTCAATTAGGTTGGAAGTTGCTTGTCTGTCAGTCGACACCCAACTGACTTTGTGGCACGTCTTATGCTCGAACATGGTCCCTCCAATAACAAGGCCGTTGGCGTTGCAGAAATCGTCAAATCGTTCGCCATTGTCGTTTCGGTTACCAACACCATGTTTTCCCATGACATGCCTTTGCCCAGAGTTGTCATTGCCAACCTTGGCATTTAAGTCTCCCATCACCATAACTATATCACCTCGTGGAACGCTATCATAAGCAGCACTCAGCCGGTTATAAAAGGCCTCCTTCTCCTCGTCAGAAGAGAGCAAAGTTGGGGCGTAACACTGTATGATGGTGACGCGACGTACTCTAGTCCGGAACCTGGCTTTCAGGATCCTGTCACCTAAAGGCTCCCAGGAAATTAGGCTTTTGAGAGCTGTTTTGGAAAGCAGCAATCCAACGCCAGATTCCCGAGCGCTTCCAGGTGTTTTTCCGGAATAGATTAGTACAGTGTTACGGGTTGGTGACTTGAACTTCCCCGAACCCAGCCATCTAACTTCACTTATCCCTAAGATGTCCATCCTATACCGCATGAATTCCCTCTCTAGTTGCAGGAATCTGGCATTCTGAGGACCTTCTTTTCCGTTGTCAAGAAGCGTCTTCACATTCCAGAAACCAATCTTTGTCCGGGTACAATAGCCAAAAGTCGTCAACGAGTTATCATCAATTATCCGAGGCGTAGTGTTGGTTTCGGTAGCGGGTTGATTTCAGTTACGGAGAATGCTAACCTCCGTAACCTATCCTAGAAAGCTAGGCCTTTTCGCACTTGTAATTTTGGCCTATTAATGTATATTGGTATACATAAATAGTTGCCCGGGGACCACCACGAGGAGGTAAAACAAGCACTTCATCGTGACTGATTGTTGCGCTACTGGCCCAGACCAAGTTCTGAGCAATCAATAGTTTTCCGATCAGGCACGATGCAGGTCGCCCAGTAGACTCGGACAGATGGAAAAGCTTACGCAGTGGTAATGCTAATACTTCGAAAGCATACATCGCTCTATTTATATGCATGTCTACGAAGGCTGCTGATTGACCTTACCACTGATGCCTTCCTTGCAGCCTATCGTAGATTTGTCTCCCGCCGCGGTAAGTGCACAAATATGTATAGTGACGACGGGTACGGGACATATTTTGAAGGTGCTCGACGGTACCTTACGAGGATGCACAAATTGGTTATGGCACAATCACAAAATGATGTCATTACTTCCGCCCACGCCAAGGACGGAACCACTTGGCATTTCATCCTTCCTGCCGCCCCACACTTTGGTGGTATATGGGAGTCTGGCGTCAAGTCCGTAAAAATGCACTTGCGTCGTGTTATTGGCAATACTATTTTAACATATGAAGAAATTTATACCATTTTTAACACAAGTAGAAGCTATTATGAACTCTCGTCCTATCTCTTCTATGTCATATTGTGATTTAAACCCACTAACCCCAGGTCACTTTCTTAAAGGTCAGCCAATGACAGCTTTCCCAGAGCCGAGCATTTTAGACACTCCAATCAACCGTCTATTCCATTGGACCCATATCCAAAACTTGGTACAAGGATTCTGGAAGAGATGGCACACAGAGTACCCAACAACACTTCAAGAACGACCAAAGTGGCAAAAACATACGACCAATTTCAAACCTGGAGACCTAGTAATGATAAAGGAACCAAATTTACCACCAACAAATTGGATTTTGGGCAGAATTGTATCTGTCAACCCTGGTGCAGATCAGCAAATACGAGTTGTTACAACAGTAGGAACCTTCATGCGCCCAATATCAAAACATGCTCTATTACCGATGTCCTGAAACTGGTTCCAGGGGGGCCGGGATGTTTGAGACTCAAAAGATTGTTGATAAACTAAACTATTAAATTTGTTATATTTGTTTAACTTTAATTTAAATTCCTATTTATTCATGTTTAATACCTACTTGTCATACAAACTGTACATTTCTTAAAATCACTGTGTTTCTTATGATAAATCTTAAACTTCATTATCATTTTAAAGTCTATCTAGCTGTTCAATTATAACTTAATCTATTTCTCTTGATTGGTTACTTACTCACATTTTGTTCTCATTATTCTTTTTTTTGTATTTCATGCTCTCTCAATTCTTATTTCATGCTCTCTAAATTCTTATGTTAAAATCAATTGTTTTGCAGATAATACTTTTTTATAATGGTCGAAGGTGTGGTGACTGGTGAGTTTCGCTAATCTAATCTCTCATTGCACAATATCGCATACTCTATGCTTATCTAAGAGAGTCTGCAAAATCATGTGCAGGCTCGATAGATAACATTTCATTTGCATTCTTCCACTTGGATCTTGACCTTAGCAGCAACCACACCTTGGACCAAAGGAATTATTGCTAAGTATCAATTATAATTAATATTTGATTAAACTTAACGTACAAAACGACATAGCATTATATTTCTTTTCTTTGGCATAATATTTAATTTTGTGTTGTTCGATCCATTTCACTATTTTTAAATTTTATTTCGTTGTTACAATGTTACTTTTTTTCATTTTTGTTACACTTTTTGCCATACAATTTTATTGCCAACTTTTTTCTGTTTTTCGTTTTTGTTCAAGTTGTACAACAATTTTCCTATCATTTCTGATAGAAACTATGTTTATGTCTGGTGTTGAAGTGAGTTGGAACTTCGCTTCCACACATTTGTATCTGCTTTGAGTTGACATTGGCTTAGCTGATCTTGATTACACTGGCTGAGTGCAATCGAGCCGAAATCTTGTAACCCATATCTTAGGGCTCAAACTCGATCGCTCAATTTTGCATAATAAACACTATACAAGAAATGTATTCGTAAGTAAAAAACTAAAGTTAAAAAAGTAACAAAATGTAACAAAATTTTAAAATAGTGTAATATTTTTGTTACATTTGTAACATTGTGGTAACACTGATCCCTTGATTTAGATTTTTTTTTAAATTTTTTTTTTGTAATGAACTGAAAATTAGAAAGAAAAAAGACAGAGATAAATTTGCGAAAAGCCGAATCAAATTCTTGCGTTTGTGCCCGCTGTACATAAAAGTGTATCCGTGGCACAAAAAAAGTCTCCACTTTATTTTTCCGACAAAAATAATGTTCTGAGCATTGTTTTGCCGGACAAATGTTGACGTTTGATGTATACCACAGGGACTGTTTTAAGTGGTGGTATAGTCTGCTTCATTTATAGAAATAGCTGTGCCGGCATGGTCCGTGGGTGACGACGACGACTTTGTGTGGCTTAGCGGTTGCTCAGGCGCTTGTGTTGACTTGTATGTAAGTAAGG